>PVIY010017786.1:0-48875 GCA_004026745.1 Myrmecophaga tridactyla
CTCCTTTTATCTACCTTGTTAACAGATGAGTAGAACATATGTAATAAAAATAAATAATAGGGGGAACAAATGTTAAAATAAACTTAGTTTGAAATGCTAGTGATCAATGGAAGGGAGGGGTAAGGGATATGGTATGTATAAGTGTTTTTTTCTGTTTTTGTTTTATTTCTTTTTCTGAATAGATGCAAATGCTCCAAGAAATGATCATGATGATGAATATGCAACTATGTGATGATATTGTGAATTACTGATTATATGTGTAGAATGGAATGATCAAAATAGGAATGTTTGCGTTTGTTTGGTATTTAAAAAATTTTTTTTTTAAATCGTAAAAAGCAAAAAAAAAAAAAAAAAAAAAAGCTAATGCAACTTCAGATTGAGGGGACTTTCCTGGCAGCTTTCTCTCACTCCTCCATCCAATGAAAGGTGCATTGACTGCCACCCCAACTCCATCCTTCTCAAAAATGAGTTCAGATATATCATGTCTAGGATTTGCCTTAAAATATTTCAGCAGAGAAAAAAATAGAAGGGAAAGACCAGGCGAATATGGTATAACTTGTTAATTATTTAATATTGCTGAAGGGTATGTGGGAGTTCATTGTACTAACATCTCTACTTCTATGTCTGTGAGATTTTCTTGTAAAATAAAAACATTTTAATGTAAAAAAAAACCTGAATTCAGAATGAATTTTCCCTACCCTGACCATCTTCAAATGATATTTTGAATTAAAGTCTAGGATTGTTTCGAATACTGCTTAATTTCATTGTGTTGCTTTTAGACCTCTGTTTCCCTCTGCTATTCATTAAAATTATATTTTGACAACCATGTGCAGTTGTAGGAGAAAGGGGAAATATTTTATCAAACTTCTCATGTATGGTACCATTTTTTATGTTGGGGAAGCCACTAATAAAATGACATGCAATTAAAAAAAAAAAGCGCCCCTGAGCAGGGGAAAATTGGCTTAAGATCGTCCAGTTCTCCTGCTTTACTTTTCGGGACTCTTTTCCCAGGGACGTACCTTCCTTTCTCTTCCTCCCGAACAGGCTTCTCGAGAAGAGGGGTCCCTAAATACCTGGGTCATGCTGAGCTGCTCTTTGCTAAATGGGCCTGGAAGGATGAGACTCTCAGACCCTGAGGACAGGCGCTGGGAGGTGGGGAGGTGAGAATGTCCGGTCTTGCTTCTTTTCCAATTTCATGTGCCCTTTCATTTCTCCTTACCGGGACCGGGGCAGAAGAACGCAAACGGTAGGATAAGGGAGGATGGGGCTCACGAGGACAGGCTGCTTCTCAAAGGATTCACATCTGTAGGGGATGCCCTCACACCTGAGAAGGGTGGCTGTTTGGTTCGCACGGTGCTGCCCCCGCAGTTCCTCGCCCCTCTTTGCGAGGATGAACAACCTCGAGCACACATGTAACTAACCAGAGGGTCCCTCCTGCCTCCTCCCAGGCTGGTCACGTGCCTAACTCTTGCATTGTTATCAGAGGGATGATGACTGCGAATGTGAAGAAAATGTGCAATCCTAACCACATAGGATGTCATGAAACGAGGAAGGAAAGCCAGTGGGGTGAGAAAATACTGGAGTGAGAAATTCGAGAGCAAAGGAAAAGTTCAGAAAATCCACAAGAAGCAAGTGACCTGATAAGGGATGCAAAAAGGGTCTCAGGCAATGAAAGGCAGTGGCAAGGGGTATGGCATGTATGAGTTTTTTCTTTTTTTTCTTTCTTTTGCTGGAGAGATGCAAATGTTCAAAAAAATGATCATGATGATGAATACACAACTATGTGATGATATTGTGAACCATTGATTGTAACCATGTCAAGAATGTTTGTATATCAAGAATGTGTGTATGTCTGTTCACTGTATATAATAAAAATATTAAAAAGAAGAGGAAGAAAAAAAAGGGTCTCAGGAACAGGGGCTCCTTAGCATTTGGTGAAGAAAGACTCCAAAAATAAGAGGGAGCTGGAAGAGACTCATCCTATATAGTCATGTAAAGTTTTATGACTTTCAAATACACTCCCTTATGGAGCCTCAGGGAAAACAGTATACGCCTTCTGACAAAACACAGACATCAGAGCCCATTAAGGTCCTTGGGATCACTTGCCTGGACATATCGGATAGCCTGTATCATGTATCAGCAATTCTCCTGACCCAGAAAACGGCATGTCCCTTGCACCTGCTCATGTCTCTTCATGAACTTGACTCTCCTGCTGGGAACTTACTGAGTCTGTTTTTACCAAAGAGGGAGTTTACTGACTACTGGAGCCTGTATGTTTAGCCAGGGAAATAAAGTAACATTTATTGAGTGCCTGACATGAGCCAAGTCTATATTAGACACTTTATCTATTTTCTCTTTAATCTTCACAATAACCCTCATGTTTACAAATGAGTAAACAGACTCAGAGAAATTATGTGACTTGCCCAAGCTCACGTATCTGGCAAGTTGCTGGCCCCAGGATTTGAACCTGGGCCTGTGTGAGAACCACTTCTATGGCTTTACGTTTTTCCCATTGTCTTAGGTGAGTGGGGCCATGGGACAGAGGCTCCATGCCCTCCTCCTTCCTCCATGGCAGATGCTGTTAATTGATCTGGGCAGTAGTTCTTCTTGAGCTGAAGACTATGTATAAGGCACTGGCTCTATTTAGAGGACTATAAATGATGATCCCTTTTTTTCAAAAATAAATATTTTTATTGTCAAACTTCAACAAACAAACAACAAACATTCCACAAATGGTATACCATCAAGGGCTCACAATATCATCACATAGTTGTGTGTTCATCACCATAATCATTTTTTTTGAACATTTGCAATTGATGGTGCTTATACTCAAGGAATTTTGCTTTGGCATGGGTTAAATATAATAAAGTAGTAGACTAACAATGCAGGGCTGTAAATAATATTCTGGCCGTAAGTACTAAAAAGTTTCTGGTAAATTGAAGAATCATAGGGAATATATCCACCATTCCTTTTCTGAAAGCTGACATTTCCCTTACTTTCCCTGCCTTTTTAATTCCTTAGATTTGTTTTATCATTCTAGATATCACTCATTTATTCAATCAATAACTTCTTGGAGTTCAGCAGAGGACATGTCAAAGTCCCCACTCTCATGGAACTTAATTTTTAGAGGTGAGAGATACAATAAACAAACCAGTATACATGCATACATACACACATCACCTCATCATAAGTGCAAAGCAGGGGGGTGGGCCATGGTGGCTCAGCAGGCAGAATTCTTCCCTGCCATGCCAGAGGCCCGGGTTCGATTCCCAGTGCCTGCTCATGCAAAAAAAAAAAAAAAAAAAAAAAAGTAAAGCAGGGAAGATGGTTGGAAAGGAGTAGAGTGTTTCTTTACATAGGGTCATCAGAGAAGGGCCTTTTGATAAGGTGGCATTTGAGATGAAACAAGAAGAACGGGAGAGGGAGTCAAGAGGATATGGGGCAAGGCAGAGGGACCAGACAATACAAAGGCCTTGAGCAGATGTATTTGTAGGCATGGTGTATTTGTAGAATAGCAAGGAGGCCAGCGTGGCTGGAGTGGATTAAGTGAGGGGAGAATGTTAGAGATGGAAAGCCAGAGACGAGATCTGTGAAACATGCTACGATATGGTGTGCCATGGGAACACAGGCTCAGGCAAACAGAAACTTTCAGCAAATCACTGCTGTATATTACTTACACAGCACAAAGGGTCAAAAGAGCAGGGGAAGACATTGCATTGTGGCTGGTCTCCCAGGGAGGCCCACTGCTCATGTCAAAGTTAGTGAATGGCAGCTCCATACTTTGGATAGGAGAGGAGAGACAAATCTGTGCTGCCAAGGGTGGAGTATTTATATGATCCCAGGGGGAGGGGGCCCTGCCACTAACAGTTCCCACCCTGGTAAGCAGCTGGAAGGATTTAAGGTAAGGGCAGGCTTTTCATTAGACCTAACATCTCCCCCAGCTTGTAGAATGGAAACATACTGAAATATCTGTCTACAATAGATAAGGATAGACACAGGCTGGGAGATAGCTGCTAGGTATGTCCCTGACTTCTCCAGCAAGATCATATACGGGCTTATAGTTCCTGGTACGTCTTTGGGTTTTTACTCTAAGTGAGATGAGAATCCGTTAGAGAGAGCTAAGCAGAGTGGTGATAGGATTCACCCACTGGCATACTTATATGGAGAATAGTGCATAAAATTTACCATTAGGAGGCAAGCCTGGTGGTGCAGATGAGAATCTGTGATGGTTTACAATGGATGACAGTGGAGCAGGATATGAGAAGTGGCTGCTTTGAAAGTAGAGTACCCATGATTCATTGACTGATGGATGTGTGATGAGAGAGAGGAGTTGAGGACAACATCTAGAAGTTCGACCTGTTTTAAATCATGGTTAGAAATGTTTAAGATTTGGGCATTCCCTTCATGATGCTCAGAAGCACCAAATGAGAGTATTCTGAAGGGTTTCACTAAAAAGAGTCTCCCAGGGTCCACGGGTGGTTCAGTGGTAGAATGCTCGCCTTCCATGCGGGAAACCCGGGTTTGATTCCTGGAGAGTCTCCCAGTCCACTGCACACCTGTAACATTGCCAGAGCATCTTGGGGAAAGGTGAGACACCATAATGTGTAGTTACAAAAAGAGGAGGCAGCCCCATCACCAGAGTGGTAACATTTTGATGAAAGAGAGTATCATTATCCTGGGAAAACGTCAGCGGCTGTGCCGCAGCGCTAAGATATGTAGCCTACTGTGCTGGTTTGAAACTGTTGTGTACCCAGAAAAGCCAGGTTCTTTGATCCTGATTCAATATTGTTGGGTGGGGTCTTTTTTATTAAGTTGTTTTCATGGAAATGTGACCCACCCAATTGTGGGTAGGATTTTTTGATTAGGTGGTTTCCATGGAGATGTGTTTCTACCCATTCAAGGTGGGTCTTAATCCACTTACTGCAGTCCTTTAAGAGGGAACTATTTTGGAAAAAGCTTCACAGCTGATATGGAGAGAGACCTTTGGAGATGCAGAAAGAACCCCCCACCCCACCCAACCAACCTGAGGAAGTCATGTGAAATGAGAAGCCAGGAGAAAAAGCTAGCAGATATCACCATATAGTTTCCCAGCTGATAGAGGTGTTTGGGACCCATTGGCCTTTCTTGAATCAAGGTATCCTTCTCTGGATGCCTTGGTTTGGCCATTTTTATGACTTAGAACTGTAAACTTGTAACAATAAATTCCCTTTATAAAAGCATATTGCATTCTAGCAGCTTTACAAACTAATACACCCATTGTTCCTGTTCCCACCTTCTTCGTTCCCTTGCTGAATCCCTTTTGTTCTGATTTAACCTGCATCTCTCCAAGCCAAATGGACCTGGCTAGATCACCTTTTGGAAGGTGGACTCTAATTATTTGTCCACATCTCTGTAATGGTCACTGTGCAAATGTGAGGGAGCCTGCCAGCTTCTAGCCATTGAACAAGCCTGCCATAAGCTCTCCAGTTTCTGAGTGCCTCTGGCTCTTCGTTGGAAAGGTTCCTTCTATGCATTTCAGCTCCCCTCTCTCTAGGAATTTAGTACGGAAGTCCACTGCTCTGGAAGACAGTTTGAATTTAACAAGCAGAATGTCATCTCTTTTTTTCTGAGCCTCATTATGTATCTGCCCAGATCAAGCTGGTTCATCCTGAGTTTTTTCCCTTCAGGGGTTTTACTTATTTTTCATCTGGGGACAATGACACTAACTGCAGTTTGCTTGAGCCTGAATGAATGGATTTATGGATTCAATGACCTAGATCAAGGTCAGCAAACTATGGCCCATGACCTAGTTCTACATATAAAGTTATATTAGAATGGAGGCATGCTCATTCATTTATGTATTGCTGTGGCTACTTTCATGTTACAACAGCAAAGATAAGGAATTGTGTATGGCCTGCAAAGCCGAAAATATTTGCTATCTGGTCCTTTGCAGAAAAAGTTTGTCAACACCTGTGACAGACTTAGCAAAGCTAACTCTCACAACATGGACAAGAGGTTTAAAAAGACATTACAAAAAATAAATAAATAGAGTGTGCTGCTAGGACCATTGAGAGGTGGGAGTGTATTACAGCTTTCTCTTCAGGCGTAACCTGGGCATTACAAACTTAAACAGCAGAGCACACGAGCCAGTCATGTCACATTATGGGTGAGACCAAGGTGTATGTTGTTATCCTGGGAACTGGTGCTGGCAAGAGAGAGTTAGAAAGGGCTTTCAGTTATTATGGTCTTTTAAGAACTGTGTGGATTGCAAGAAATCCTCCAGGATTTGCCTTTATGGAATTTGAAAATCCCAGAGACGCAGAAGAGGCAGCTTGAGGACTGTCTGGGAAGGTGATCTGTGGTTCACGAGTGAGAGTTGAACTATCAATAGGCATGCCTCACAGGTCTCATTTTGATAGACCACCTGCCTGACATCCCTTTGGTCCCAGGGATAGATGCTATGAGTGTGGTGAAAAGGGACATTATCCTTATGATTGTCATTGCTATAACCAGTGCTGAACAAGCAGGTTTTTTCTTTGAGTCAGTCGCCTTGATTCAGAATGTCATGAGCCTTGTGATATCATGCTGAGGAATCTTGCAAATCCGACGATTAAGATCCTTCTAGACCTTGAGGTGATCAACATAAGAGGCCAGAAACCCACAAGTCGCCTACACCTAGCTTCACCTTATTTTTTAAAGGGCAGAAAATTTGAGATGGTGAGCACCATAACAGTAAATTTGGCTTACAATTAGGGCCTGCACTGGTTTAGAAAGAGGAATACCAGATTGACCACATTCCCAACTAGAAAAATCTTCTTGTGTCAGTCAAGCCTCACCTGGCTCATTTGGCTGTCAGTTTGATCATCGTTATGTTGAAGAAAATATCTAGATGCAGTGATTGGCTATAGCTACTTCTATATTATCTAGATTTTCTAGACCATGGGCAAAAGAGGGTCAGCCTGTAAACTTTCAAGGTCATAATCTAGATCGCATTTGAGTTCCAGAGGAAGGAGATACTCTCGCTCACGCAGAGGGCAGAGGCCAAGATCAGCACCTCCTCAAGGATCAAAACCTGCATCTCTTTGTAGACCAAGATCTGCTTTGCTCAGACTACCTAGGTCTGGTTCTATAAAAGGGTAGACGTATTTCCAATTCCAGTCAAGGGCAAGATCCAAATTCAGGTCTATTTCACGACCAAGAATCAGATCCAAGTCCAGATCACCATCTCCAAAAATAAGTCGTTCTCCATCAGGAAGTCCATGCAGAAGTACAAGTCCTGAAAGAATAGACTGAAGTTCTCAAGTTTACCTTTTAGGGAAAAGTTATTTTGTTTACATTATTGTAGGGGATTTGTGGTGTCTGTAACCTAGGAATAGCACTTCAACCATTAATCAAAATGGATCCGGATTATTACGCTCCATAAATTCACAGCAGTAAGATAAATTTTTGTTGAATATATTAACATCCTATGGTATGAAAACATGAGTTTTTACTTGGCACATTTAAATAAAATGTTTCTAACTAGGAAAAATAAATAAATAAATAACAAGTAAACCCACTGTGGATTGACAGAAATATTAAAATTGCAATATAAAGAGCAAAATGTCAGAACATTCTCCCACCCATAGTATAAGCAACTTGTCAGAGAAAACAATTATTTTCTAGTCGTATCTGTCATTAAGAGAGAGAGAAATAGTGGAATTGTGGTTACAGGTCACATGCTCTTTTTTCTTTTAACTACTTGGGTGCATTTTTCCCTCTCTAATGATCACTTTTCATGGTCAAGTACTGTTCTTAGGTTTCACATATAGTAACCAATTTAGTCTAAAAACAACCCTAAGATGTAGGTGTTATTATAATTATCTGTATTTTACAGATGAATAAACTGAGGCAGAGAGAGGTTAAGTAATTTGTCCAAAGTTACACAGCTAGTAAGTGGCAAGGCTGGGATTTGAATCTAAACAATTGGCTCCAGAGTCTGTGCTCTTAAATGGTATGTTAATGCTGCTATTTTTTATTAAGAAAACAAAGATAGAATCTAAAACAAAAGCATTTAAAGAGCATTGACTTGATGGGTACTGCTTTTGGCATGACTTAGCATTCCAGCATCCTCTCATCCCAACTCTGGTTTGGAAGGTGTGCCGGTTTGAATCTGTTGTGTACCCCAGAAAAGCCAAGTGCTTTCATCTTCATTCAGTAATGCTTGGTGGGAGCATTTTGATTGTTTCCATGGAGATGCAACTCCCCCAATTATGGGTGGTAACTTTTGGTTAGATAGTTTCCATGGAGATGTGTCTTCACCCATTCGAGGCGGAGTTGCTTACTGGAACCCTTTAAGTGGGAACTATTTTGGAAAAAACTTTAGAGCCACGAGAACCACCAGAACCTACAGAGCCACCAAAACGGACCGAGCCCCGGGGAAGCCATTGAAGAGAAAGCTAGCAGATCTCGTCATGTGCCTTTCCAGCAGAGAGAGAAATCCTGAATGTTATCGGCCTTTTTGAACCAAGTTATCTTTCCCTGGATGCCTTTAGATTGGGCATTTTTATAGCCTTGCTTTATTTTGGATATTTTAACTGTAAACTAGCAACTTAATAAATTCCCTTTTTAAAAGCTGTTCTGTTTCTGGTATATCACATTCCAGCAGCTAGCAAACTAGAAGAGATGGTGTGGTGGCTTTAAGCTATATGTACCCCAGAGAAACATGTTCTTAAACTTAATCCATCACTGTGGGTATGAACCCATTGTAAGTAGGACCTGTTGTTGAAGTTACTTTGTTAAGGTGTGGCTCACCTCAATCAGGACGGGTCTTAATCCTATTACAGGAGTCCTTTATAAGTGGAATGAGATTCAGACAGACAAAGAGAAAGCCGCAAAGGGAACAGCCAGAAGTTGAAATCAGCGGAAACTGAAAGAGAAGGGAGAGCCTGAAGAGGCTGCCATGTGCCTTACATGTGACAAGCTAAGGACCAGGGATCACTAGCAGCCACCCTACAATGCCACAGACTTTGGGAAGAAAGCATCGCCTTGATGATGCCTTAGTTTGGACTTTCTCTTAGCCTCAAAACTGTGAGAAAATAAATTCTCATTGTTTAAGCCAAACCATTGCATAGTATTTGCTTGAGAAGCCTAGGAAACCAAAATGAATGGCTAATACAGATACTTGAGGTCCAGGGTGAAAGGATTTGGAGACCACTCCTTTAAAGGAACTCCAAATTTTTTATTTCAAGACACATACCCAGAATGAATCTGCAACTTTAGAAAGTAGCAATGTAATAGATCCGCAGACATGGAAACACATTGGGTCATCTCCTGAGATTTCAATGTGTTGTGAGGCATTATTTAGTTGATGTCACTGTTTTGAGTGTCCAGGACAACTCTGACTGCTGAGAGCTGAGGCTCCTCTGGAGGCTGGGTCTCTGTCTTGACTCCCTGTGGAGGGTTAGCATCCTTTTCCCTCTACCTTCCTCCTAATGGGACCTACTTGCCACCAGCTGAATGTAAAAGTGCCCTCACCCTCCGAAAGGAACACTTGGCTTTAGATTTCTGCTGCTTTTCCTCACAGACCATATTTATGTTTTTTTATTGAAAATCTAGAGAAATGGGTTCTATCCCTGGAAAACATGCCTCCTTAGAAAACTGCTTTCTTCTCATTTTTTTCATCTGTAAAATGAGGAAACGTAGCTTGATGGTCTCTAATTGCTCTTATTGGTTAAAAAATGTTCTGATTCTATATTTAATGCAATGGGAGAAATATCCAGGTCATATTAATTTGTGAAAAAAACAACAACCACCCTTTAGAAAACATTATGTTTGACTTTCACAATTTTTTGTTTAAAAGAAAATACATGTTGAAGAATAAAGGTATTTGTCCTTTTCACCCTTTTGTCCTTCCTAGCCTCCACTGCCACTAGGGAAAAAGGTCTTTTAGCAAAATAATTCACCAAATTTTTTTGTCAGAAAAAACTCTGTTCTATAAAATGGGAGTCTCGGCCCTCTTCCTTCTTGAGTGGAGTGAGGGAAGGCTTGACCACAGTGGACAAGGGCTCTCTGCAGCTTCAATCAAATGGGTTGATCAGGGACCCTGAGGGGAGGGCAGAAGGGTAGAGTAGGAAAGAAAAAAAAAAGGAAGGGAGATCATTCAAGATAGAGTCTGATGAACTTACAGCTCAACCCCATGAGAGCAAGAAAGCAATATTTAGAACCATCCTTTGCACTTCTAAGTGTTCATGATCTGTAACAAGCAAGACTGAGTTCTGATAATGGCCTATGACCTTCCAGATCTCACGTGCTTTGATAACATAGGTGCACAAGCTTTTAAAAAACACTGTCACCATGTTAACCTTTTTTATCTCTACCTGCTTGGAATCTTCTGTGACCTTTCTTTTTCTTCATTGTACTTTTCTATACTTTAAAATATTTCTCTGATGGACATGTATTATTATTATTATTACTTTTTTATTGTGTAGTATAACATAAACAAAGCAAAGAATTAAAAAGCAATAGTTTTCAAAGCACTCTTCAACATGTAGTTACAGGACAAATTCCAGTTTGTCATGGGCTACCACACGATCCTCTCAGATTTTTCCTTCTAGCTGCTCCAGAATATAGGAAGCTAGACGGCTTAAATTTTTTTTAGCACCACAATCAACTTTTTTTCTTTCTTTTTCTGTGAAAAATAACATATACACAAAAAAAGCAATAAATTTCAAAGCACACCATAATGATTAGTTGTAGAACAGATTTCAGAGCTTGACATGGGTTACGATTCCACAAGTTTAGGTTTTTACTTCTAGCAGCTCTAAGATACTGGAGACCAAAAGAGATATCAATTTAATGATTCAGTAATCATATTCATTTGATACATCCCATCTTCTCTGTATAACTCCATCATCACCTTTGGTCTCTCTATCCCTCTCTTTAGGAGTGTTTGGCCTATGGCTATTCTAACATTTTCATGTTGGAAGGGTCTGTCACTAATATGTGGTAGGGAGATGGAACTATCTGATGTTCTGGAGAGGCTGGGCTCTCTAGGTTTCAGGACTTATCTGGTCCAGGGACCCATCTGGAGGTTGTAGGTTTTTAGAAAGATACACTAGTGCATGGAATCCTTGTGGAATCTTATATATTGTCCTCAGTGTTCTTTAGGATTGGCTGAAATGGTCCTGGTTGGGGTTTGGGAGGTTATGATAGGTAGCAATGTTGGACATGTATTCTTTATTTAATTAGAATTATATTTCAAAAAAAATATTACAGTTATGGAATGCCTGTAATGTCCTGACAGCACATTTTGGGAATAAACAGATACTTCAAAATTAGTTCATGGGGGAGGACTTGGCTCCTGGTGACTGTGAAATGGCCAGAATACTTGATGCCTGCGAACTTGTGACAAAGAACTCTTGGTTTTTGAAAAAGGCAGATGCTGAAAGGATTACTGTGCTTTCTAGAAATTCCTTGAACTTTGGGTCCCTCTTTTCTGGCCAGATACTCCCTTGGGAGATATCACAGAAAGTAGGGTGAGATGTTATTCCGAATTTCCACTCTTGGATCCCAAGAAAGGTAGCTACTGACATGAGAACCATGACTTTCCAAACTTAGATCGTCTTATGCTCTGTTAACCTGACTATCTCAATAGCTATGATCCAGTTAATTGGGGCACTCAGAAATTGGGGTGTACTCAAGATGGTAAAATTTCTGCATTGCTGAGTTTTATTTGGATTATTTTCATTGTCTGACTCTGCACTTTAGAAAATCTGCCTAAAGCATATTTCCTGCTCTCTGGCCTTACTAAACCCTAAATAGTGTTTTCAACTCATTTATTCTTCCATTCAAGCTTCCTGCAAGATGTGAGACCACTATTTTGCAGGTTTCTTCTAAGTGTATAATTTGGAGCTCCCTAGCTCCAGCAGTAATTGATTGGGCTGAAGGTGGGCAAGTCCCTGGGAAAACACCTAGTACTGTAATTGTTTAGTACTGAAGTTGAGGGGAGTTTGCTTTTTAGTCACTAGCATCTTTGCCCTAGAAGGTAGAATTGCACCCCAACAGTTTTGGTGGGTGGGTACCAACTGTTATCATTTTTTAAAAGTCATAAGTGACCAATTGAATGAGCTGAATTGATCAAAAGTAACCATGGGTTAGCAGAAATGATTACCTAAGAGGCAGATTTATTTATTTATTTAACCATAACGACATACAAACACGAACATTCTTACCATGGGATCATTCCATTCTCAGTATATAATCAATAACTTACAATATCATCACATAGTTGTATGTTCATCATCACTATCACTTCTTAGAACATTTGCGTCAATTCAGAAAAAGAAAAAAGTTCATACATACCATACCCCTTACCCCTCCCCTTCATTGATCGCTAGCATTTCGATCTACTAAATTTATTTTAACATTTGTTCCCCCTATTGTTTATTTATTTTTAATCCATATGTTTTACTCATCTGTCGATAAGGTAGATAAAAGAAGCATCAGACACAAGGTTTTCACAATCACACAGTCACATTGTGAAAGCTATATTATTATATAATCATCATCAAGAAACACGGCTACTAGAACACAGCTCTACATTTTCAGGCACTTCCCTCCAGCTTCTCCATTATACCTTAACTAAAAAGGTGATATCTACATAATGCTTAATAATAACCTTTAGGATAACCTATTGACTCTGTTTGGAAACTCTCAGCCATTGACACTTTATTTTCTTTCATTTCTCTCCTTCCCCTTTCAGCCGAGAAGGTTTTCTCAATCTCTTGATGCTGAGTCCCAGCTCATTCTAGGATTTCTGTCCTACGTTGCCAGGAAGGTCCACACCCCTGGGAGTCAATTTCCACGTAGAGAGGGGGAGGGCAGTGAGTTTGCTTGTCGTGTCGTCTGAGAGAGAGAGGCCACATCTGAGCAACAGAAGAGGTTCTCTTGGGGGTGACTCTTAGGCCTAATTTTAAGTAGGCTTGACCTATCCTTTGCAAGGATAAGTTTCATATGAACAAACCTCAAGATTTAGGGCTTGTCTTATTGCTTTGGTTGTCCCCCCTCCTTGTGAGAATATCAAGAATTCTCCACTTGGGGTAGTTGAATTTTCCCACTTTCTCACCATTTCCCCAAGGGGACTTTGCAAATACTTTTTTATTCACTGTTCAAATCACTCTGGGATTTATTGTGGCATCATTCTGGACAAACTTAAAAAATCTCATGCCCTATTCAAGGTTCCATGTACTATGGTGTTCAATTAAACTGTCCACATAAGTTATATTAGGAAATGCAGTAGACAAAATACAAATTTTGTACCAAATAAACATTTTTTGCTTTAGTCTCACACATAAGTTAAAGTTTTGAAATATGAATTATCATCTATTTTCAATACCCTGCAGTACCGACATTCCTTTGTTCTTCCTTATGCAAAAACATTTTTAAATTTGTATATTTAGTCATATCATTATACAATCTAGGCATTCCTAGATTATACCATCTCAGTCTTTATTGTCTATCTTTCCTTCTGATTTCATTTGTGCCCCCAGGCCTCCTCCCTCTATCATTCTCTCATTCAGCTTCATTTAGTGTACTAACATTATTGTATTACAGTTAAGTAGTATTGTGCTATCTATTTCTGAATTTTTACAATCAGTCCTGTTGTACAGTCTGTATCCCTTCGGCTCCAATTACCCAATATCTACCCTATTTCTATCTCCTGATGGTCTCTGTTCTTAACTGAAATTCTCCAAGTTCATTCACTAATGTTAGTTCATATCAGTGAGACCATACATATTTGTGTTTTTATTTCTGGCTAATCTCATTCAGCATAATGTCCTTAAGGTCCATCCATGTTGTTACATACTTCATAACTTTATTCTGTCTTACAGCTGCATAATATTCCATAAGAGGCAGTTTTCTTACACAACAACCACAGTGGCCAGCAAATAAGTGTTCACTGAGAAACTATCACCAGGTGCTGCTCTGAGTGCTGTGAGCAATAAAATAAATACAAGGCAGAGAGTAACTGCCCCCAAGGAAGTCACCCTCTAGCTGGCATCAAATGCCATGTGGATGAAAAACAATGAGAAGAAGGAGAAGCAGGTGTTAATGTTGAGGTGAGCATGCTGGGCTGGGGCGGAAGGTCTGGATTCTCCCTGACCAATGGCTACTTCCGACAAACCTCTGTGTATCTCTAAGCTGAGGTCTTAAACTCAATTGCCAAAGTACCTTCAGCCTCTGAGATTCCAGAGTAGATGGTTTGTTGAAGGATGCCTGAGTGACGGCACCAGGAATTGTGTCAGTTTTTGGGTGAATCAGACGAGAAGCATCGGGAAAATAATGTCTTCACAATCAACACAAAGACACAGGCCATTAAGAAATACACTCAACTGATGAATTGAGTATCTGTTCCACTCAGGGGAAATATTCCTGGAGAGGGACAAGGTGACTCATCAGCCGGTTGTAACCTGATAAAATAGAGCTATCCAATTTCCTTTGCTCTGATTCTAGGCAGCCTTGTGATCATAATTTGGTTTTCCAAAGAGGTTTCCCTAGGCAAAAGGAGGGATAGACATGAGTTCCCAGACTACTTTGGCCTTTGAAAATCATCATTCTTTGTGGTAGCAAAATTAGATCACCTATGAGAAATGACTATGAAATTATATAAGGTAGCATTCAAATGCAAAGTGACATCATTCTTAGCAATATCATCATTGATTATGACTCACACTCATGCAGATTTGGTTAGCCTTTGAACAGTTTTTTAGAGCTGGTAAATCAGGGTGGCTTGGTAAATGTAGAAATTCTGTATTTGTAAAGCTGAACAGAAGTGAAAATCACCAATATTTAGAGATAATTTACAAAGTGTTTTCACAAATGATATCCCAGTCTTTCTAGTAGAGAAGGGATATTCTTTTACCTAGTCTGTAGAGGAGAAAGGCACAGAAAGATTGGGTAACTTGTACAGATTTACAGAGCTGGTAAAGATTGGGGCTGGTGGTCAAACCCCAGTCTTGGATTCCAAATCCAGTTCACAGAGTTGCTGCTTCTTTAGGGAGTGGATACTCTTTTTCCATCCAAAGCACATACACCTCATGCATATACTCACACAAAGATTTACTACCTAAGGTCCATGGCCAGCAGGACACTGGAAGAAGTGATCAAAAGCCAAGGCAGAGAAGAAATCCAAATACCAATATGTTCTGGAGATAATGGAATTGCTTATCTTTCCCCCTTCAAATGCTGCTAGAAGTGCCGAGGGGCCTTTCTGGATGGCTGGGTCTGCTTAGCTTCCCTTAGTCCCTATACCAGGTTGCATATGCTTCCTGCAGGGCAGAATGTGCCCATTCTGGGCAGGTAGAGTCTCTGGGGTATCTGGTACTCCCCTGTCCTTTTCCCCTTTTCTGCCAAAGATCCCGTCTGGATGCTCCTTCTGTGGGGTGCTTGAGACCCTCAACTGGCATGGCTTCCCCAGAACACCACTGCCTGACCTAAACCCACCTGGGATTTGCAGGAGTCTCAGCCACTGGAACTGCCAGTCTCGGATTACCGGAGAGGGAGGGAGGACCTTGGTCCTTTGTGCAATGCGAGCTTGAGCTCTCCATCTGTCACAGTGAGACTGCGTCAGAGTGGTGTTTTGTGTCCAGACGCTTCCCTTTCACAGAGGGAAGAGGAAGACATCATTGCCTCACTGGGACTTTGTAGACGCTCAGGGAAATGATGAACTGGCCCCATTCTTGCATCTGCTTTTGTTGGATTTACTTTGCTGCCTCCAGACTGAGAGGTGAGAGGGTTGGGTATGTCACCATCTCTGCTCATCTGAGGCCATTTCTTTGGTAGGGAGTGAGTGGTGGGTTAGGAAAGACAGAGCAAATGATCCAACTGCATGGACGTATCCATACTTCTTACTGACTCATGTGGATCTGGATAGGGCATGCCAAAGAAAACAACTCTCATTTATCCAAAGCTTGTCCCTAGCCGATGCTGGGTGGTCCCCAATTGTAGAGCTCAGTCTGGTGTCCCTTGCCTTGAAATACACATGATCCTCTGAAGGTTGATCCAGGTCCCTCTTTTTGAGCAGCTGTAGAAGCAGCAGATGGAAAATATGCTCAGAAGTTGTTTAATGACCTTTTTGAAGATTATTCCAATGCTCTTCGTCCAGTGGAAGATACAGATAAAGTTCTGAATGTCACATTGCAGATTACACTTTCTCAGATAAAGGATATGGTAAGTAACACATGGTGTGACTCTTTGGAATGTTGCTTAGCAGGAAAACAACAGTGCTTTCCCAAGGGCATGTCTTAACTGGGAGTTTGAGGGAATGAGAACAGACAGCTCTGTGTGCAAGCTGGTGAGAGAAGGAACACCATGGGAAGCTATCTATAAAATTAATGAATTCCACTAAATGTTACACCATCCTGGAGTTAACTGTAACTTTCTTGGATCATGGTATCACATATTGTATGTAAAGAAAGGTGGTATTACATATCGTGTCATTCCACTTATGTGAAATATTCAGAATAGGTAAATCCTTAGAGACAGAAAGCAGATTAATAGTTGCCAAGGACTGGGGAGGGGAAGCAGAAAGTGGGGGTTACTGCTTAATGGGTATGGAGTTCCTTTTGGAGGTGATGAAAATGTTCTGGAATTAGGTGGTGGTGATTGTTGTATCATATTGTGAATGTACTGGAAGCCATTGAATTTTACACTTTAAAATGATTTAAAGGGTGGATTTTATGTTATGTAAATTTTACCTCAAATTTTTTAGAAAGGTGCTGTTTTTAAGGTGGCATATTTTTAAATGCTTATATGTGTTTTATACAAAGCTATGTAACATCAAAGAAACTTAAAAGAGTTTTCTTCTGTACATTGTAGATATTTCCTAACTTTCTTATTTATGCATATCATTAGTTGTTGATTTTTCAGATAAATTTGAGTTGTCCATGCAAAGATCTAATGACAAATATTTTTCCACTTTACATTTTAAACACTGAATCGAACAAGAAAAAATGTGACCTTGGTAGTCAATCAAGGGAATAGAATGAAAAAACTTTCACTTATTGAAAACAGATTAGGCTCTGAAATTCTTGCTGTGAAGAACAAGTGTTCTATAGACAAAGGGCAGTTGGTTGAGGTGTCTACTGGACAAAGTTACATCTGGATTTGTTGTGCA
This sequence comes from Myrmecophaga tridactyla, assembly GCA_004026745.1. Taxonomy (NCBI): domain Eukaryota; kingdom Metazoa; phylum Chordata; class Mammalia; order Pilosa; family Myrmecophagidae; genus Myrmecophaga; species Myrmecophaga tridactyla. The sequence continues at coordinate 17,135 of PVIY010017786.1, forward strand.
GGATGAAAGAAACCAAATTCTGACTGCCTATTTATGGATCCGCCAAATCTGGCATGATGTGTATCTCAAGTGGGATCGAGACCAGTATGATGGGCTGGACTCCATCAGGATCCCCAGCGACCTGGTGTGGCGGCCAGACATTGTCCTGTACAACAAGTAAGTGCAAGTCAAACTGAGGTTTGTTAGCAATGAGCTTCAATTTGTTGACTTAACAGAATTTAATCATGACAAAAAAGAAATGTTGAAAACATATATGAGGTACCAATCCATGTTCCTTAGCCCCAAAATAATGGTCATAAAATCTTAGATAATCAAATAATAGGTCACAAAAGCTTAGAACTAGAAGGAGACCATTATATCCAATTCTACAATACTCCTTTACAGATGAGAAATTGGAGGCTCATTTGACCAAGGTCATGCGTCAGTAACAATCATACTGTAAAACAAAACAAGACATAGGACTACATGACACAAACAGTCAACCCTATTGTAAATGATGGACTATAGTTAATAGTACAATTATTAAAATGTTCTTTCATGAATTGTAATTGCCTTACCATGCTAAGGCAAGTTGTTAATAGTAGGGAGGTAATGGGAGCTCTGCATTTTATGCATGATTTTTCTATAAACCTACCACTTCTCTAAAAAAAAATAAAAACAATAATGATACTACACAAACTAAATCAGAAATCAGAAGCTGGGCTATGGATTTGTGAAGTGAAGGAGGAACTAGATCAAAAGCCACCAGTTGGCTTTTTCCTGGTCTTGGAGCAAGGGGCCTGGTGTAAATGGGTTGGTCAAATTCATGTGAGCTAATGCGTGCTTCTCAAACTGTAATGTGCATACACATCACTCAGACATCTTATTAAAATAAAGATCCTGATTCAGTAGGTCTGGGGTGGGGCCTGAGAGTCTGCATGCCACAAGGTCCAGACGATGTTGATGCTGCTATTCCTCAGACCACACCTTGAGAAGGAACCAGATCATTCTGACACAAATCAAGCTCAGTTGCTTTACCTATTCCCTCTTTTCATTCTGGAACCCAAGTTTCAGAAAGGTCCTTTTGTGGCTAGGAGCAAAGTAAATGAAGGGCAGCCTAGGAGACTTCTTTGGGAGCTCAGAGAGTTTCCCAAGGGTCACGACCTCTTGAATCACTGCACTGATCCTGCTATTTCCCACTCAAAGTAGCCAGAGGATTCTTCCATATCCCTTTTTAAGCAAGAAAATATTCAGGTGTTTTATTATTCGAGTTGACCCTTCCTCCCCATGTATGTTGACTGTCTCTCTCATTTTCTTTCTCTCTATTGCTGTCTGTCTCTCTTTCTCTGTCTTTGTCTCACTCTGTGAGAGAGAGAGCGAGAGAGAGAGAGAGAGAGAGAGAGAGAGAGAGAGAGAGAGAGAGAGAGAGAGAGAGAAAGCGAGGAAATGAGCTCTGTTGTCCATTCTCTCTCATCTGTGGAGTGCAGGAAAGTAATCTGAGAACACAATTAACACAGATATCTTAAAGCATTCCATTAGTTTTAACACTTCTCCTTGGAGAACAAATGAAACTCTGGTCTTCCTCTCCCTCCTGCATTGGTTGGCTGAAGCAGTAACCAGTTGTTTGCAAGTTGGCATGACAACCTAAGTTAAGCCTATCCCAGAACCCCCTTATCAGAGAAAGTCTACTGAGCTCCTATAAGCCTATTGTGGTTTTGGTAAATTCTGTTCCAATTCCCTTCCTTTCTCCTAGGATGATTGACCTTAAGATGCTGTTCTAGTTTGCTAGCTGCCGGAATGCAATACACCAGAAACGGAATGGCTTTTAAAAGGGGGAATTTAATAAGTTGCTAGTTTACAATTCTAAGGCTGCGAAAATGCCCCAATTAAACAAGTCTATGGAAATGTCCAATCTAAGGCATCCAGGGAAAGATACCTTGGTTCAAGAAGGCCGATGAAGTTCAAGGTTTCTCTCTCAAGTGGAAAGGCACACAGCGAACACAATCAGAGTTTCTCTCTCATCTGGAAAGGCACATGATGAACACAGTCAGGGTTCCTCTCCCATCTGGAAGGGCACATGGCAAACACAGCATCATCTCCTAGCTTCTTCTCTTGGCTTCCTGTTTCATGAGGCTCCCTGGGAGGCATTTTCCTTCTTCATCTTCAAAGCGCTGACTGATGGACGCTCTGCTTCGTGGTGCTGCAGCATTCTCTGCTCTCTCTGAATCTCCCATTCTCCAAAATGTTTCCTTTTATAGGACTCCAATAAACCAATCAAGACCCACCCAAATGGGTGGAGACATGTCATCACCTAAGCCAGTTTAACAACCACTCTTGACTAAATTACATCATCCAGAGAGATGATCTGATTACAGTTTCAAACATACAATATTGAATAGGGATTATTCTACCTTTATGAAATGGGATTTTGATTAAAACATGGCTTTTCTAGGGAGCATACATCCTTTTAAGCCAGCACAGATGCCCTGTGATTTCTGTGCCCTATCTCTTTCTCACATAGAGGCTTTTCACCATACTGACCAACCAACTTTTTCCTGTCCCTCTGGATTAGTTCTTTAGTCTTCTGTCTTCCAAACATGGATAATTCTATGTCTGATCCTCTTCCTCCTGTGTCTTCTCCTTCTCGGTAACTTCAGAGTTTCACTGTTTAGAGGGAACTCAAGTATAGCTATGGTTGCATGGCATTTGCATTCCTTTAACCAACTGAAATAAGAATAGAAGAGAGTACATGAACTCATCTAAAGGAGAAATCCCAATCATGGCTATTTCTTTGACTCTGATATTTCTAGCTGAATTCTTGATCCTACAGGATATTCTTGACCCTGAAGAAGCTTCTGATCCAAGATATATCACCACTTCTCAGAAGCTGGCACAGAATTTTGTAGGTCACAAAATGGGCTTCCTAATTGGTAGTGAGGAGGGAAAGGAGGGTCAAGGTAGGATACAATAAGGATGCTTAGGATCTAGACTCATTATTGTGCCTGAATCCATGGGGCTACATGTGTTAGACAAAAATCAAGTGATGATGGGCCTGGAAGCCATCTCATATGAGGAGCAGTTGGATCTGTTGGTACTTAGCTTGGATGAGAAGTCTCTGGAGGAAGACTATGGTTGTCTTATGCAATCAGAGAAAATAGAGGGTAGAGAAAAGGGAGAAAATTGCTCCAGAGAGCAGAACCCAAAACCATATGTTGAAGTAAAAGAGAGGATAGCTCTACTCAAAAAAGAAAATTTTCCTAGTAATTTAAGCACTGGGTTTTTCCAAGAGATAATAAGCTGTTAAGTAATACAATAGTTCAAGCAGACATTGGCTATGTTAGCAAATCAGTAAAGGGATAAGTGAACTGGAACTAAAGGTTCTGTTGGGGGTGATTAGCATTAGTATATGGTTAGTACAAATGGTTAGGGTAAGAAGCTGCATGGATTCCTAGCATTTTTAGATTAGAAAAAGTGTGGGCTACATAAATTTTAAATCTGCATTTTAAACACATTTTTAAAGATTGAATTTTTTGCGGGGAGGCAGGGTGCATGGTCTGGGAATTGAATCAGGGTCTCCTGCATGAAAGGAGAGCATTCCAACTCTGAACCACACATGGAAGGCGAGCATTCTACCTCTGAATCACCCATGCACCCTAAAGATTGAATTTTAATGGTTGGAATTTAGACCTAGTGAGGAATTGAGTACCCTATTGTATTCAGAAGGATTTGTGTAGAATTTAGCTTTAAGGTTAGCTTAAGTAGCATAGATATTTGAGAGGATGGCAAGACTTTTATATGAGCCTGGAAATAAGAAGAGGGAGGAGGAACAGGTTTGAAGAAAAAGGTCATGGGCTTGGTGTGGGACCTGTTCAATTTTGGGGGACCCAAGGAACAGACACATGGAGATGCCCAATAAGGGGACTGAAAAGCAAATCTTAACCCTGGGAGAAAGGTCAGGTATCAAGACACCAATAGAGCTATTCAAGGAAGCTTTCATAGAATACTCAAGGAAGAAAAGAAAATAGCTGAGGATAAAGCTGGGAAAAACCTACATTTAAGAAATTTATAGAGAAGACTTGAAAGAAATGGTTAAAGAGACAGCAAGAGTATATACACACATACACACACAGAGTTGTGTCATAGAAGCCAAGAGAGAAAAGGATGTCTAGGAATAATTCATGGTGTGAAATGCTTGAGAAGAATTGAAGAGGTTGAGGACTTAGAAGAGGTCTATAGATTAATCTGTTCAAAGTTACAAATGACCTTTGAAAGAGCATGTTGGGAAGAAGCAAAATTATATTTCTCAATACAATTTGAGAAATAAAAATGAGATGAGAAATTGAAAGCAGCACATACAAATTACTCTTGAGAACAGTGTGTTGAAGGAGCTGAGAGATCTGGGAAACACTTGAGAGTAAAGGAAGTTGGGAGAAGAGAGTTGGTAGCAGAATTGAAGAGGGGCTAGAGGAAAAGAGAAAATAAGAGGGACTAAGAAAGGACAAAATCATGAAGGAGACCAAGGAGGAAAGGAAGTCACAACACAAAAAGGGAGGTAGCCTTGAAAAGAAACAGGAGAACTTTTTTTTATATAGAAAGGAAATAAAAGCAGACACATGAAAGATGGAGACACTGAAGATGGATAAAGGAAGGGATCATGGGATTGAGTAAACAAAATGTATGCTGAGATTCCGGGTAACCCCTGGTGACTGAAAAAATTGGCTGATTCTCCCTGTTCTCTCCTTCACCAACCCACTCCTCTCCAGTGCCTGGGTATGAATTTCTGACTGTCCATGCTGGGAAAAATATGTATGCTTGTGCTAGTCTGAAAGTGTTGTGTATCCCAGAAAAGCCATGTCCTTTAATCCAGATTCAATATTGTAGAGTAGAATCCCATTTGATTAGATTATCTCCATGAAGATGTGGTGTGCAGTTATGGGTGTGGCTTTTTGTTTTATTGAATATGTGGCTCTGCCCATTCTTGATTGGTTTACTGGAGTCATTTAAAAGGGAAACATTTTGAAGAAGCCTCAGATACAGATGCTTGGAGAACAGTTATTTCAGAGCTAACTGAGACAGTGATTTTTGGAGATGCTTGAAGTGCTGACAGACAGAGCAGATGCCTAGACACAAGCAGGGCCCAGCAGACATCACCATGTGCCTTCCCATGAGATGTTAAGCAAGCCAGAACCCAGAGTTGTGTCTTGGAGGAGCTAAGTGATGGCCTACAGATGCTTAAAGAGGATGCCACTGGCATCAGGAGCTGGAAGCAATGGAACTAGGAACAAGGACCAGCAGATCCCAGCCATGTGCCTTTCCAGCTGATAGCAGTGTTCCAGATGGCATCAGTCTTTCTTGAATGAAAGTAACCTCTTTTTGGTGCCTTAATTTGGACATTTTCACAGCCTTACAACTACAAACTTGTAACAATTAAATTCCCTTTTTAAAAGCTGTTCTATTTCTGGTATATTGCATTCTGACAGTTGTAGCAAACCAAAACAGATTTTAGTACCAGAGAAGTGGGGTTCTGCTATGGTTTGCAAATACTAAACATGTTGGAGTAGCTCTTTAAATGGCTAAGAGGAAGATTCTGGAAGAGTTGTGAGGATCTTGATATAGAAGGCCTAGATTGCTTTGAAGAGGCTGTTGGTAGAAATGTGGACTCTAAAGATACCTCCGAAGAGGCTTTAGACAGAAATAAAGAATATGTTACTGCTGGTAAGAAGGTGACCGATGTTTTAAAGTGGCAGAGAGTTTTGCAGAATTGTGTACTGCTGTTGGATGGAAGTTAGAATTTAAAGGCAACAACTCAGGATACTTAGCTGAGGAAATTTCCAAATTAAATGTAGAAATTGTAGCCTGGTTGCTCATTGCAGCTTATAGTAAAATGAGAGAGAAAAAAGATAAGTTGAGAACTAAATTTTTGGGTAAAAAGAAAGCAAGAAATCGATGATCTGGAAAATTCTGGACTTCCAGAAGGTGAGACCCCAGCGAATAAGGCCCCACATGAGGATTTAACCAAACACGGAAGCTGTCTTGGAGATGGAGTTATCCAGAAAGGATTTGTGGAAAGTAGTATTGTCTGATGGTTATCTTCCCTGCATACCAACAAGAGTGTTGTGGGATCTGTATAAACAGAACCACTGCCAGTTTGGACAATAAGGGACAGAAAAGGGACAAACTGAAGGATAAGTGACTTCAGAGGTAGATCCATGAAAGCTAAGGTTTGGAGCCAGGAAATCTCAGGCCAGGAGAGCAAACCCACCCATACATGTGGAGTGGATGGAGAGAGCAGGATTTCTGCTTCATTGCTCAGGAAGAGTTGTGCCACCTCAGAGTTGTGCTACCTCAGGCCTCAGAGAGGGTGGAGTGTTTAAACCAGGGATTGACACCCCGTTGTTCTGGAGGTGTTGAGCTTGTGTCCAGGAGATGGCAGAGATTCCAAGTGTTGCCCTGAAGCTTGGAGATGGCGGAGCTGAGAGAAAGGTAGCCCCCCTAGTGCATCCCAGTGTTGCAACTCACCCCAGAGTTTGGAGAGAGAGCAAGTCCACTGCATTGGCCCTTTCCATCCCTTGGAAAGGATGGGATTGCCAATTTCTGAAACCCAAAGGATAAATGTCTCTGAGACTTTGAAATCCAATGGAGTTCGCCCTGCAGGTTTTCAGAACTGTTTGAGTCCTGTGACCCACTGTTTACCTTTTAAGTCTTTCCTACGACAGTGGAAACATGTATCCTATGACTGTCTTTCTTTTGTATATTGGCAACAGATAACTTGTTCTGAGTTTCACTGGTCCAGAGCCAGAGGGTATTTTTTGTCTTAGAACAGACCATGACTGTAGCTGACTTTGTTGAGATTTTGTACTGTTTTGGACTTTGTATTTTATTTGTATTGTTACTGAAATTGTTTAAGGCTTTTGTAATATTGTGTTAGAATGAATGTATTTTGTGTATGGAAAGAACATACCTTTTTGGGGTCCCTAGGGTGGAATGAGCTAGTTTGAAAGTGTTGTATACCCCAGAAAAACCATGTTCTTTAATCTTGATTCAATATTGTAGAGTAGAATCCCTTTTCACTGGACAATCTTCATGGATGTAACACTCATAGCTGTGGGTGTAGCCTTTTGATTAGATTATCTCCACAAAGATGTGGCACATGCAATTGTTGGTTAGATGGAGATGTGACCCTGCCTATTCAAGGTGGGTCTTAATTAGTTTACTGGGGTCCTTTAAAACATTTTGACAAGACCTCAGATGCAGACTCTTGGAGAAGAATTGCTTTAGAGCTGATAGAGACACTGATGTTTGGCGATGCTTGGAGTGCTGACAGAGAGAGCAGATGCCTAGACACAGGCAGAGCTCAGCAGACATCACTATGTACCTTTCCATGAGATGCTAAGCAAGCCAGAACCCAGAGTTGTATCCTGGAGAAGCTAAATGAAGACCCATAGACACTTAAAGAGGACACCACTGGCATCAGAAGCTGAAAGCAATGCAACTGGGAACAAGGACCAGCAGACACCATCCATGTGCCTCTTGGCTTATAGAAGTGTTCCAGATAGCATCAGCCTTTCTTGAGTGAAGGTAACCGCTTGTTGGTGCCTTAATTTGGACATTTGCACAACTTTAGAACTGCAAACTTATAGCTATTAAATTTCCTTTTTAAAAGCCATTCCATTTCTGATATATTGCAGTCCAGCAGCTTTAGCAAACTAATATGATGCTTAAGTGTAAAATGACCAAAGTCAGCTCAGTCCTTGATCAGACAGGGAAAAAGTGGAAGGACTGCCTGGAAGTGGCTGAGGAAGAGGAGATAAAAGGAAAACAATTTAAATATTTTATCAGGGTTGTATTATTGAAAACTTCCCAACCTCTACTTTTTATTTTGTCCTTGTAATTTTTTCATATTTTAGTTGAGAATTTAGAACCATAGTTAGAAAGAGAAGAAACTAACATGTATTGAACATTTACTATGTGTCAAGCACTAAGTTGGGGCTTTACATTTGCATGGTAAATAGAATAATAGACCCCAATGATGTTCATATGCTCATACCCCAAACCTGTGAATATGTTACCTTTATATAACAAAAGGGACTTTGCAGATGTGATTAATTTAAAGACCTGGAGATGGGGAGATTATCCTGGTGATCCAATGTAATCATAAGGATGCTTAGAAGAGGAAGTGAGAGAGTCAGAATCGGAGTAGGAGATGTGATGAAGGAGACAGAAATTGGAGTGATACAAGGAAGGGGCCAGGAGCCCTGGAATGCAGGCAGTCTCCAGAAGCTGGAAATGGAAAGGAAACTGATTTCCCCTAGAGCCTCTGAGGGAACATAGCCTTGCTCAGAGTTTCATTTTAGGACTTCTGAAATCTAGAACTTCAGGATGATAACTTTATGTTGTTTAAAGATACTAAGGCTGTAATTTATTACAGCAACTATAGGAAACTAATACAGCTAGTTATTTACTTAATACAAAATTTAGAAAGAAATCTTACGGTAAATATTAAAATACTATTTTTACAGGTGAGTGACAGAGATGTGACTTGCTTAAACTCACAAAACCTGAGCCAGAGTTTGAACCAAGTTCTCTCCTTGAATCTTCTATGATACTATATCACTTTCTAAAGGAAAATGAACCTTATTTACTTGATCAACCCAATTACCTACCTACCTACTATTCTTTGTAAATCATTCTCTGTGCAAGACACATTGCAGTGTGCTGAGTAAATAGGGATTTATGACTTAGTCACTGACTAAAGAAACCATCTAATAAGAGCTGTACTTAAATAACTATAATGCAAGGTAATAAGGAAGTCCCTTGAAACATGGAAATAAGGTGCCATGACTCTTCAAAATTGAAGAGATTTAGTCTCCCTGGGGAGACAAGATGGCTTTGCAGAGGACATGGTATTTGAGCTCAGTCTGGAAGGCTGGAATAGATTTGCATGTGCAGAAAAGGGGAAATATTCGAAGAAAGTGTTTGAATAAAGAAACAGGAACTCACAGAGTTTGTTGGGGTTTTAGTCTTACCTCACAGAGTGTGAGTGAAGACATCAGGCTACAGTGTGGGACTGGAGTGGATAATGGAACATTTAGAATACTAAATTAAGGAGGTTTGGAATATGTGGTAGGCCATAGGAAATAATTGCAAGTTTTGAGTTTTCAAGTGATGTGATCAGAGAAAACAGAAAAATAAAACAATTTGGTGACTGAATAGTGTATAGGTTGAATAAAGTGATTAAATAGTAATATCTTCAAACTATTCCTGAAGAGCTGGGGTGATGTTTTCAGAAAGTGGAACCCCTTGCCCTCTGAATTCTGGTTGGGTTTGGCCAATTGGGAACCCAACAGGCAATCATTAGGGTAACTCTTTTCAACTGCTTTGGGGTTTTAAGTCATTCTTCTAAAAATTTAAATGCCAGAGAAACAGAATCAGTTGGGTCTAGTTTAAGTCACACAGACAACTCCTGGCCAAAGGTGCTTGGGGCACGTCAAACAACAGTCTGCCACCATGGTGGTAGTGAAAAAGTATTTCCCTCAAAGAAAACTGAAATTCTATAACCAAAAAGGGGAGGCATAGATGTTGATACAGCAAAAGGAAAATATAATAAAAGAAGTGATTATCTTTAAAAATATGTGATTGAATTTTGCTATGTTTTCCAAATATTTTACAATAAACATGTATAATGCTTACAACAGCAACAAAAAGCTATTTTAATATTCTGGTGTCCTAAGGTTAATAAACTCAGGTAAGAATTTAAGTCAGAGTTTAGCCCTGACAAGGCTGATTTCTTCTTTAGTCTGGATGCTCACATCATTATACTTGGATCAAGAGAGTGGCATTAGGAATGGAGAGAGAGGGACCGGAGGAGAGATGCTTTAAAGAATGAATCCAAGAGAATTTGGCCCTGACTATTACAGGAGATGGAGGAGAAGGGTGAATTGGAGTTGAATCTAAGCTTTCAAGCCAAGTTGATAAGGAAAATGGTAACCTAATGATAAAGATGCTGAAATGATAGGCATGGGGCAGTGAACTGTCTGGGATCAGGAAGATAGTGAGTTCTAGAAAGCAGTTTTCATTTTCCTTGTCTGATCTCCAGGGCTGATGATGACTCTTCAGAGCCAGTCAACACCAATGTTGTCCTGCGGTACGATGGGCTCATCACCTGGGATGCACCAGCCATCACCAAGAGTTCCTGTGTGGTAGATGTCACCTACTTTCCCTTTGATAACCAGCAGTGCAACCTGACCTTTGGTTCCTGGACCTACAATGGCAATCAGGTGGACATATTCAATGCCCTGGACAGTGGAGACCTCTCCGACTTTATTGAAGATGTGGAGTGGGAGGTCCACGGCATGCCTGCTGTGAAGAATGTAATTGCCTATGGCTGCTGCTCTGAGCCTTACCCAGATGTAACATTCACTCTCCTCCTCAAGAGGCGGTCCTCATTCTATATCGTCAACCTCCTCATCCCATGTGTCCTCATATCTTTTCTGGCCCCCTTGAGTTTTTACCTCCCAGCTGCCTCTGGGGAAAAGGTCTCCTTGGGAGTGACAATCCTGTTGGCCATGACCGTATTTCAGCTCATGGTGGCAGAGATCATGCCAGCCTCAGAAAATGTCCCTCTGATAGGTGAGTTCAAGTATCTTACACTTTGAGCCCAGTTCTGTAGCACCTGGAATGAATATGTACCTTCAAACTCATAACAACTGGGTCAACTTCCTATTCAGCATTGACTGTCATATAATTCATTTGGTGACCACAGTTGGTATCTTTGAATATGGATGTGGCTTGTTGGAAACAAAACTGGTCTTATAGTCTCTGGGTTTACACAGACGAGCAATGAGAGACACTAGATTTAGAGCAGTGGTTCTCATAGCATCAACACCACTTAGGAACTTTTGGAAAATGCAAACTCTCAGACCTCAACTTGGACCTACTGATTTAGAAACTCTGGAGTTGAGGTTTGGCAATCTGTTTTAAGAAACCCTCCTGGTGATTCTGATATACTTTCTGTTGTGTCTAAGAGATTAAGGACTGATTTTGAAGTAAAAATTACCTGCATTTGAACTCTGACTTTACCACACATTCTTTGATTAACTTCAGGCAAGTTACCTAATCACTTACCTTTTAACTGCAAAATTTTGCAGTTATATTGCCATCTTATTCTATCATGGCTTAGAATAAAACCTGGCATATGATAAACCCCAAGTAAATAGTGATTATTATTATATTTTCACATTGCAAGAGTTTTCTTCTTGGGAATAGTGACAAACATGATAGAAAAGATGAGCTGGATATTTAAGTCTGACATCTACTATTAATAGAATAATCATATGGTTTTATTATGCATAATAGCTGCTTGTTAAAATACACATTTCCACATTCAAGGTATTTGATTTAGCAATCTTGGGCAAGATCTGGGAATCTGAATTTTAAAGACACACCTGAGGTGATTCTAAAGCAGACCATACATTCAAAAATCTGAGATAATGAAATGTTCTTCCCAAGGTTGGAGTGTGGAGGAAGCTAGTACCCCCACTTCCCTCTCCTTCACCTACCTTGTTCTGAGAGCCCTCCTATTACCTTTAACACCAACTCCCTGCTGCCAAAGGCACCTGGAAGATCCCACACCTCTATCTCAATATCTTGCTGTTGTAATAGATGTGAACCAGAATCAGAAGCAAGTAAACAATGAGGAGAAAGGTCAGAATACCAACTATTTTAATTTCTTACACCATGAAATGGGTTGGGATAAATAATGGGAATTTATTGACTCATGGTTTGACAATCGGAAAAAGTCCAAATCAAGATGTTATCAAAGATGATGCTTCCTCCCCACAGACTATGGCATCCTTGGGTTGGCTGTTGGTGATCCTTGGCCCTTAACTATCACATGGCAGGGCACATGGCAGTGTCTCCTAGACTCTTGCTTTTCTTCCAGGTTCCATTGATGTTCAGCTTCTTGCTTCCTGTGGCTTTCTCTGCTTATGTCTGAATTTCATTCTGCTTATAAAGGACTCCAGTAATAGGATTAGGATTTATCTTGATTGAGGCGTGCTACACTTTAACTGAAGTAATCTCATCAAAAGGTCCTACTCACAATGGGTTCACATCTATAGGAATGGATAAAGTTTAAGAACATGTTTTTCTGGGGTGCATAACAGCTTCAAGCCACCACACCAAGAGACTTAGAGACCAACATCAAAGGGATATTCTACTGCCCTCTACTGAATCTAATATTACCCAATATTCAGCCACACTAAACTGGTTTCTCTGAAGAGTTCTTCCTTTTTATGTCTCTCCAAGCAACACACACACACACAAACACACTCACCCCTCTTTGAGAAATAGACACAGAAGATTATTTTCCCCACACAAAGTTGTTTGGGAATTTTCTTCCTTTTTTTTTTTTTTTTTTTCTTTTTGGTAACCTCAAAGTTTTACGAAATTGCTAAATAAAACAGAAGGGACCATGCAAATTCCTAGATAACACCAAAATATTTATCTAGGATTATTAAAGAAAGCATCACACTTTGGTATCCTTTTCAGAAAAATCTGAAATCTCACAGAGGTAAACACAGTCATGTCACATTTTATGTGTGTAATAAGTCATAATTACTATGACTTCTTGACCAACTTTTTATCTTGAAACATATTTGCCCCCACCAGCTACCATTCCAATTCCACAGGGTATTCTCCAGTGAGACAAGCTGTAGAATGACTGTTCTTTTCAAAACATTTCAGACCATTCCCATTTTCTTGAATCATAATTTCTTGCTTTTCCACTTTCTGTGTTTTTAATTTTGCTCTTTCTTGTAAAGATGAGACCAGTCCTTCTACTGACAGATACACAACACTGTTTGCTCCTAAATATTCTGCAAGATGATAAAATTCTGGCTTATAGGCAGTAGCTCTTCTTTCGAAGGAATGTTTATTCCCATGAAGAATGGCTATCTAATTGGTGGTGAGGCTACTCGAATGTGTACCTCTTTTGCACAAGATTCTTTGAGCAATTTTATTATGGGAGAGATGGTGTTGCCTCTCACAATAGAATCATCTACAAGAACAATTCTTTCGCCTATAAAATTGTCTGACAATACTCCAAATTTTTTTGCAACACCAAGTTGTCTTAATCGCATATTGGGCTGAGTGAAAGTTATTCCTACATAGTGGTTTTTACACAGCACTTCCATATATGGAAGCCCGCACTTTACTGCAAACCAGGGGCAGCAGGTATAGCAGATGCAGGAACAGTGTTGACCAAATCTGCATCCACAGGTGCTTCAACTGCCAACTGCTGACCACAATGATATCTTACTGTGTAAACCATTTGGTCTTCAAATATACTATCTGGTCTTGCAAAATAAACATACTCAAATATACAGAAAACCATTGAATTTCCTTCCAAACATGATAAAATATCAAGAATTTGGACACTATGTCTGGATACTTTCACAATTTCTCCGGGCAAGACTTCATGGTAATATATTGCACCAATAGCTAAAAAGCTACAAGATTCTAAAGATACTATCCATCCTTCCATTTCTGAGAGTTTTTTTCCCTTTTTCATTTATATCAGATACAGGAATAAGATGACCAATGTATAAAGACTGATTTCCATAAGGATCTCGGACTGTATAGATAACATCTCTGTGCATGATAAGCAGGGAGTATGCTGTAGGTTCTTCCTTCATTAAGTTTTTAATCCTTGCTACCCAGTCTGGGGTGTCATCTCATTCCTGAGGAGGGGTATGTGCCAATAATTGGGTAATCATTTCATTATCAGAACTTGGTGACAAACCAATACCATGATGGAGAATCTTTTTCCTTAATCAGCAGCATTTACCAATTCGCTATTATGTGCCACTGCTATATTCCCATTAAGTGTTCCAAATACGAAAGGTTGACAATTTTCTAAATCACAATTTACTGTAGTAGCATACCTTGTATGTCCAACTCCAAGATTTGAAGTATATACCTTCTTTAAATTATCTTCATTAAAGACATGATTTACTAGACCCACACCCTTGTGTATTTTGAATGTTGGCACTGTATTCCCATCACTGGTCACAATACCAGCACTTCCCTGACCCGTGTTAGATGAAGAATTACATCACAGGCACTAATAAGAGATAAAAAAGCATTTCCCAGCCCCTCCCCATTGTGAGTTCCTTTCACAGGGCCAGCAGTATCCACTACGTTTAAAAAGGCAGGAATTTTGCTTGCTGGTTTGCGGTACTGCCAAAGAAAGTCAAACCTTTCATCTGGCACAGGTACTTTGCTTTCATTAGGATCAATAGTACAGAATGTGAAGTTTTCTGCTGAAGCCAGGCTATTAGCTAATACACTGAAGAAGGTAGATTTCCCAACATTTGGCAATCCAACAATACCAATTTTCAGTGATGTTCCAAATCTTCCAATGATTGGGGGTGGTTTAATTCCATCACCTCCCTTTTGGGGGGGTATTGTGCTCAGGGCAGGCAAGCGGAAGACAGGTCCTGCCAGCAGCGGGAGGCCGGGCGGAAGAAGCTATTTGGGAATTTTTATTACCTCGTCTGAGGCAGAAATAATAGGCAGTGGTGACATCCAATCATAACCCAGCTTGAGGCAGGATCATTTGGAAGGCCCCTTTCTCTTGTTTAGCAGCAACATTAAGCAGCAAGCTGGCACAATTTCTGAACAAAGATGTCTCATGGGAGTTTCACAAGCATTATTTGTTCTTTTTGCATGATAATATGAAAATTAGCTTTTAAGGGAGGGTGCACATAGATTTTGAGACTAATTCAGAGCAACCATAATTTGTTACTTGCATCTATTTCCCTAGGTAAGGTGAAGGTCTTTAGATGTTGGTGAGTGTTAAACTTATGAAGAGAAATTTTATTCATTCATTCATTCAAAAATATTTATTGAACATCTACTACATGTACTGTTCTAGGCCCTAGGGAAACTGCAGTGAACCCATTTGTCCAAGGATCTCAGGAATCACAAGTACAGGGGCTTTGGCTCTCATTCTCTGATGTCACTGTAATCCACCCAGACTTCTTTACGCAACCTGTTCCTCTCTAATCCCCTCCTTCCTGCCCTTTCACTTTGCCCCGAACCCTTCTGAAGCCACACTCCCCTCTACTCAATCACCCAGGCATCTGATGAGTGACACTGCCATCTGCACAGCAATTTTCTAAAAGTTCTTGCAGGAGGCATTCTTTATCAAATCCCCACCCCTAAATTTAGCTCCAAATCTTAAGATATTTTTAAAAATATGTTTCGAAAAGCAGAGCCAGTTTATTAAGGAATATCTTAAATGATGAACGAATTCCGAGTTGCTTAACTAACCAAATTAGACTAGCACAAAATAAGTAAAAGTATGCTATTTTTCCCCAGAATATATCTATAATAGAAAAATAAGTCTAAAATGGATATCAAGGGTAACTTTGAAATGGAAAAGGAATATAAACCTGGAGATAACAGGCCAGCCATGAAATCACACAATAATTTTTAAATTTTTAGTTCAAAGTGTATTTGAAATAAAAGTAGTTTGTGTACATGGTATAAAAAGTAAAATTGTATTACAAGATTTAAAATGAAAAAAAAAAAGTCACAGTCCCCAGTTCTACCTCTCCCTGCCTTTGACAACACTTTAAAGTCCTTTACCCATTTCTTTTGGTTCTCATCTTCATTTTTCTAAATAATATTCATATGTTGGTATTTCTCAATTTTTTAAATGTTAGACATTATCTATTGACTTCCTGTATGGAAAATAAGGCTTTTCTTTTCTTACTTGGTTCCTGCCAACTTCTGCATTATTGTCGATTGCACCCCATTCCCTCCTATTGTGATAGAACCCTGTACTCTCTAAAGTTAAAGAAGTGGACCTGGGCTGCATAGTATCTTCATTATCATCAAGGACCAGGCCCTTCAGCTTTCCTCTCCTCCATCCAGAATCTGGTGCTCATCCTCAGGGTCCAAGAAGACTTCTAGAGCTCCAGCCACTGCATCTGTTTTCCAGACAGTGGAACGGAGAAAGGGAGAAAGAAGGGGAACACCTTATCCTTTTAAAGAGACATGTTAGATATGTCACATATCATTTTCATTTATAGTCCATTGATCATACAAAGGTGTAAAGAAGGCTGGGAAATGTTGCTTTTAATCTGGAATTACTCAGTCCTGCTACAAATTAGTGTTCTGCTTCTAAAAGGAAAGGAAGAATGAATAATCATGGGATAGGTAAACAGCAGTTTCTGCCCAGCCCCCTTCAAGTTTCCCAATTTAATTATGTTACATTTTTCGATTAAAGCATGACCTTGCTTTTTTTTGTTTACGTAGTCTTATGTGTACCTACTACAACATCTTCTAAATAATGCAACTTTCTAGTTTGTTTTTTGGTTCCTCCACAATTGCCATTTATATACGTGGGTCCAATTCTGAGCTCGCTATTCTGTTGCATTAGTCATTTGCCTGTTCCTACTATTTTTTTGTTATTTTGATTTTGCAGATTTATTTTTCTTTGATAAGCTGATTCTTTTCTGTGGGTTCTTTTTTTTCCAAATTATCTAACTATGCATGGGCATAATTCTTCTACATGAGTCTTGAGTTAATTTTTCTAGTTCTTTAAAAGAAAAATCTAAGTGGATTTTAATTGCATTGAAATTATAGGTTAATTTGGAGAGAATTAATAAGCTTTCTTATAATAAATGTTTCCATCTGTGATAATGGCATATCCCTCCATTAGTTTAATTCTTCTTCCCTTCTTAATAACCTTCTTTTTTTTATGAGGGATCAGCCTATTGCTTTTAAAAAAAGGTTATTAATTATTCCTATGTAAAGAAATACTATAGATTTCTATAAATTGATCTTTTGTCTATTATCTTGACAAAATCTTTTGTTAGCTTGAATGGTTTGTTGATTCTATTGGATTTTCTATGTAGATGAATGCAATATCTGAAAATCATGACAATTTTATCTCCACTCTTCCAAGTTTACTGCATCTCTGGTCCAATAACATAAGCCTGGACTTTCTAGATTATGCCAAGGAATAGTTCTCATGAAATGTATTCCTAATCTTATAGAAGCAAGTCTAAATTTTCTGGATTAAATGTAACATTTGATGTAGATTTCTGACACATGAATTTTTATCATATTAAGAAAGCCATCTAATTTTAGTGTCTTAGAGTTTTAAACAAATAATAAATGGGTGGGAAACATTTTTCAAAAAACTTGTTTTTGTTTTTCATCTTCCTAATTATTTGTTCTATATTTAATTGACTTGTATCCTTATTTTTATTGTTCACATCCTTTGCTTTCCTTTGTCATGAACATTAGCTTTATGCAATCATATTTTAAAGACTCACAGTGATACGGTGTCTCCCATCTTAACCAGTAACAATGGACTTCTGTCTTATGCTGAGAACTGGTCAAGTTCTTTGTTTTTTGAGAGTGGAAAAGTTTTTTACATAATGATCCCAGCAAACACTTACAAACCTTTTAACTTTGCACCAGGGACGGTGCTGAGAACTTTACATGTATCTTCTCAATTAAGTCTTACCACAGTCCTATGAGTTAGATACTATTTTTATACCCACTTTAC
Source organism: Myrmecophaga tridactyla (assembly GCA_004026745.1). Classification (NCBI taxonomy): domain Eukaryota; kingdom Metazoa; phylum Chordata; class Mammalia; order Pilosa; family Myrmecophagidae; genus Myrmecophaga; species Myrmecophaga tridactyla. The sequence continues at coordinate 34,698 of PVIY010017786.1, forward strand.
AGAGAGGGGAGTGGAACCTCAGTGTCATAATTTGCTCCAGGTTACATGTCTAGTAAGTGAAAGAGTTGGGATTTGAATCAAGGAAGTTTAATTCAGAAGTCTATATTATTAACCCCTAGAGAATACTATTTCCTTAGAAAAAGTGTTTCTTTCTTTATGAGCCGAACATGATGTCTTTTCAGGATCCTTCAACAAATACCACACAATGGGTTGGCTTAACATCACAAACTTTTCTTCTCATGATTTGGAGGGCTAGAAATCCAAAATCAAGGCATCAGCAAGACCATACTTTCTTCCCAAAGTCAGTAGCATTCTGGTGCTTGCTTGCTACAATCCTTGGCGCTTGCATCTCTGCTTCATGTCACATGGCAATCTCCCTTTCTTGTGTCTGCTCTTCTGGTTTCCACTGACTTCCAGCTTCGGTCTCCTTCTTTCCTGTGGCTTTCTCTAACTCCTCTTTATAAGTCTCCAGTAATAAAGAGTAGGTTTCATCCTGTTTCTTTTGGGCCATACTTAAGTAGTATCTTAGGGATCCTACTCACAAATGCCCATGGGAATGGAGATTAAGATTCAAAGCATCTTTGTTGGGGTACATAATTCAGCCTGCCACACACAAAGACAGTCTTTAAACTAACTTAGTTGTCATTCTTCTTGTTGTTCTCACTTTATTTCCAGGAAAATACTACATAGCCACGATGGCCTTAATCACAGCCTCCACTGCCTTGACCATCATGGTGATGAACATCCACTTCTGTGGGGCTGAGGCCCGGCCGGTACCACACTGGGCCAGGGTGGTCATCCTGAGATACATGTCCAGGGCCTTGTTTGTGTATGATGTGGGCGAGAGTTGCTTGAGCCCGAACCACAACAAGGAGCGGGACCACCTCACAAAGATTTATGGCACACTCCCAGAGCCTAATCTAAATGCAGCCAGGAACAAAAATCTTTCCAGAAAGAAGGAAATGAACAGACTCCTAAAGAATGACTTGGGGTGCCAGGGTGGGAGCCCTCAGGATGCTGACAGGTACTGTGCACAGTACCAAGCACTGACAAGGAATATCGAGTACATTGCCAAGTGCCTCAAGGACCACAAGGCCACCCATTCCAAGGGGAGCGAATGGAAGAAGGTTGCAAAAGTCATAGACCGATTCTTCATGTGGATCTTTTTCATCATGGTGTTTGTGATGACTATTTTGATAATAGCAAGAGCAAATTAGCGGGCATTTTTGTTATCCAGGAATAAATAATTAAAATTATCTGTGCTCTACCCCAATATTCTTCCAAGCCGGATTTCTGTCTAGATTTTTGTGTTTAGGTGGTCCAGCTGGCAGTAACCGGCTACCTGTCAGGTTAAATTAAGCAGAAGATCCACAATTTCAAGGAGAGGAAATAAGATGGAGGAAATAGGGGAGGACTCATTTTATAGCCTGAGGGATAGGTGGCTGACCTCTAAATTATTAATCATTCTCCTCCTTAACAGTGCACATCATAAAGTACACCACATTACAATTAAAATTTGAAACAACAAAACAAGTTGTTTCACCTCTGTTCCTATTAAAGCATGCTTTAAAAAAAAGGAGATATAGTCTTCCAGGCCAAGATGGCAGCTTAACAATGTGCGCATTTTAGTTCGTCCTCCAGAACAACTACTAAATAACAAGAAACAGTACAGAACAGCTCCTGGGGCCACGTCAGTGACCAGACACACAGCGTTCCCCAGTCTGGACTAGCCGGACCGGCTGCGAGCACCCCCCAGAACTGTGAGTTCCCCAAGCGGCAGCTGGCGCCCCTCCCCCACAGGCTGCTTCAAAGAGGGGAAAGGAAAGAGGCTTTACCAGCAGCAGGGGCTGAGCCCAACCAAACACCAATTGTGAAATTAATTAACAAATTCTGACTACTAAAAATAGGCCCCCAGCTCAGGTGAACCTGGTCAAAGTGGAGGTCGCACATTCTTGCCCCGGTGCCAAGGGGGCATGGCTGATGGAAAAAGAAAAAAGGAAACAGAGGTTTTTGTGGCTGTGTTTCTAAGAAGACCTGACTACCTTTGGATACAGCTGCAGGGCCTCCTCAGGCTGCAACTGCCCCAGGCATAGGCAGAAACAAACTCATTTGAGGGCTTATCTGGAACCTGTACCTTCCCCAGGGGTGGGGTGAAGCCCAACTCAGGTGGAATCCCTCCCTCAAGGAATTCAGACACCAGGGCTTGGTAATTTGAAGCCATTAAAACCAACCTACAACCTCTCCTCTGTCTCCACCACGTCCCCAGCAGGGAGAGTCTGTTGAAGTTAAAGGTACCGCATCACCTTATGCTGGTAGGACCTGCAGGCAGATAAGCACTACATACTGGGCAAGATAAGGAAACCAGAGCCCAGAGACATCACAGGAAAGTCTTTCAACCTGCTGGGTTTCACCCTCAGGGAAAACCGATGCAGGTGACTCCTTCCTCCTGATAGGAGGCCAGTTTGGTCTGGGAAAATCCAGCTGAGGTCTATAATACCTAAGTAGACCCTCCTAAGTGTGTGTGTGGGGAAGGCACCATACAAGCAGAGCGAGAAACAAGAAAACAAGAACTGAAAAATTCTCCTCTGTTAAACAAAACTTAAGTTAGAGGTCCAGATAAAACTGAACTGAATGTCAAAGAACAGATAGACAACAAATTCATCCAGCAAGAAAACCCTAGGTAAAAGAAGTGAAAGCAATCTCCAGAATAAACTAATTAAGGGAATTAAATACCTAGACACCAGCAAAAAATAACAAATCACACTAGAAGAAATTGTTAGAGAAATCAGTAAATATCAGGACATGAATGATAATGAGAATACAGCATATCAGAACTTATGGGATGTGGCAAAGGTCAAAATTTATTGTCCTAAATGCTTATATTAAAAAACAAGAATGAGTAAAAATTGAGGAGTTAAGAGCTTGTCTGGAAAAAATTAGAGAAATAACAACATACTAACCCCAAAGCAAATAAAAGAAGAAAAATAACAAAGAATAAAGCAGAAATAAAAGAACTGGAGAACAAATACAATAGAAAGAATCAACAAAACCAAAAGTTAGCTCTTTGAGAAAATCAATAAGATTGAAGGATAGCTACGCTGACAAAGAAAAAGAGAGAGAGGACCCAAGTAAGCAAAATCAGAAATGAGAGGCAGGTCATTACCATGGATCCTGAAGAAATTTTTAAAAATCATAGGAGAATACTATGAACAAATATATGTCAACAAACTAGACAACTTAGATGAAATGGACAAGTTCCTAGAAACACAGAAACTACTTATACTGACTCAAGAAGAAACAGAAGGTCTCAACAAACCAGTAACAAATAAAGAGATTCAATCAGTCATTAAAAACCTTCCCACACTTAAAAATAAACAAATATTAGGGGGGACAAAGGTTAAAATAAATTGAGTAGATTGAAATACCAGTGGTCAATGAGAAGGAGGGGTAAGGGGCATGGCATGCATGAGCTTTTTCTTTTTTCTTTATTTTGCTGGAAAGATGCAAATGTTAAAAAATATGATCATAGTGATGAATACACAACTATGTGATGATATTGTGAGCCACTGATTGTACACCATGTACAGAATGGTTGTATGTCTAGAATGTTTGTATGTTTGCTTGTTAACATTAAAAAAAAATTTTTTTTTAATCACAAAGAAAAGAGATCAGGACCAGATAGCTTCACAGGGGAATTTTATCAAACATTCCCCAAAGAACTAACACCAATCCTACTCAAACTCTTTTTAAAAATTGAGGAAAAGTGTACACTACATAACTCATTTTATGAACCTAACTTCACTCTAATATTGTATAAAGGTGCCACAAGAAAGAAAACTACAGACCAATCTTTCTAATGAATTAGATGCAAAAATTCTCAACAGAATACTAGCAAATCCAATCCAATGACACATTAAAAGAATTATGTATCATGATGAAGTGGAGTTTATACCAAGGATTCAAGGGTGGTTCAATGCAAGAAAATCAATCAATGCAATAAAGTACATTAACAAATCAAAAAGAAAATCACATGATTATATCAATTGATGCTGAAAAAGCATTAGACAAAATTCAGCATCCTTTCCTGATAAAAACACTTCAAAAGGCAGAAATCAAAGGAAACTTCCTCAATATCATCAAGGGCATATATGAAAAATCCATTACCAGCATTATACTTAACAGTGAGAGATTGAAAACATTCACCCAAAGATTGGGAATGAGACAAGGATGCCCATTGTCAACACTACTCTTCAACATTGTACTGGAAGTCCTAGCTGTAGCAATTGCACAGGAGAAAGAAATCAAAGGCATCCAAATAGGAAAAGAAGTAAAACTTTCACCATTTGCAGATAACATGATCCTATACTTAGAAAACCCTCAGCTAATAAACAAACTCAGCAAAGTGGCAGGATACAAGATTAATGTACAAAGATAAGTAATATTTAGCAGGCAGAGTTCTCACCTGAATTGCCGGAGACCCAGGTTCGGTTCCTGGTGCCTGCCCATGAAAAAAAAAAAAAAAAGAGTAATATTTCTATACAAAAGAAATGGCCTATCTGAGAAGACAATTAAGGAAAAAATCCATTCAAAATGGCAACCAAAAGATTCAGGTATCTAGGAATAAGCTTAACCAGGATGTCAAAGACTTAACACAAAAAACTATAAAACATTGCTAAAAGAAATAAAAAATGGCCTAAATAGATGGAAAGACATTCCATGATCATGGATAGGAAGGTTGAATGTCATTAGTATGTCAATTCTACCCAAACTGATATTCAGATTCAATGCAACACCAATCAAAATCCCAACAGCCTAGTTTGAAGACTTGGAAAACTAGTTATCAAATTTATTTGGAAGGGGGTGGTGTGGTAGTGGCTCAGTGGCAGAATTCTCACCTGCCATGCTGGAGACCTGGTTTTGATTTCCAATACCTGTCTATGCCAAAAAAAAAAAAAAAAGATTAAATTTATTTGGAAGTGAAAGAGACCCTGAATAGCTCAATATATCTCAGAAAAAGTAGAGCACAGTGGGAGGAGTAACACTTCCTGACTTAAAAACTTTCTATAAAGCCACAGTAGTCAAAACAGCATGGTATTGGGAGTCATTTTTCTTTCCTTTTGCTGGCAGGTTTCACTGGCTCCTGCCTACTTGCTTTCTCCCTGCTTTCTTTCCCTTCAATAAAACTGTTAAACTTTAACTTGCTGTCCTGCGTGGATTCCTTAATGTCTCTGTGCCTAACATAATGGTGCCAAAACCCAAGAGTAGAGATTTAGACTGAGGTTTGAGTTTTCAGTCCCTTGGAGCTATGGGAATAGCCTCCAGTTCACTCCATTCCCTGAACCAGCATGGTCACTCAGGTTTCCATGTGCTTAATGGCTTGAGTCTACAGGCTGAAACCATCTCAATGTGATGCCAGCTCACATCCACAGCATTCAAACGTCTACAACTAATTCAACCCTAGCTCTAGCCCCACCCCCCACCTTTTCATTTCACATCATCATGCAAGAGGACATTTTCTTCAGCTTCTTAAAGAAAGTATTCCCTTACCCTTTTCCCCTTTTCTCCTTACAATAAACCCTCTTTTATGTCTTGGCTCACTGTGTGGTTTTGAGTGCTGGACTGAAACTGGTTGCATCCTTCCTCTTCCCACTACAGCTTGAGCACCGCTCTTTTCACTTTGCCACTCCCTTTGCTCAACACCAGTCCTCTTCTATATAAGGTAAGAGTGAGGAATTTCTGTGGGGGTTACTAAAATACTTTGGAGGAATACTTCTGCGGGGTCCACAGTGGTTTGGGCTCAGGCACACTGGGTGTTCCATTTGGGGTCCTGGGGGCCCCACTCTCTCTCTCTCTAAAAATCTGAGGGCTCAGCCAGAACCTCCCACAGGAGCATAGCTATTTCAGACCTTCTTGGCCCAGCCAGCGAAAACTGATGGACAGGGTCTCAGTTTTTGCTGTTGCCAGAAGGCTCACTAGCTGTCACAACTCCACTTCTAGTCTGGGTGGATTTGGGGGAAACCTGGAAGCCACTTAGTGACTCAATCTCTCTCTCTTTCTGCTGTGCAGATATAGGGATGCTGGCCTCTGCTCCTCAGAGATCTGACCCCAAAGAATATTTCCACTAAGTGTTCTCACCATTTCCTCACCCTTTCCTATTTTCTTATCCTCTGCTTCCTTATAAAGGGGTCATCACAATCTATTCCTCCTAAAAAGGAATAGGTTGCTTATTGCCCCACCTCAAAGACCTACACCTAAAGGTGGCATGGGCCTAATACCCTCTAGATAACCAAAATCATTGGCCAGAAAACAGAACTTTTAGTTTTAAAATTCTTACTGACCTTATTAACTTCTTATGGTGATCTGCAAACTGAGACAAGGTACCCTATGTCCAAGCTGTTTGAATGCTCCGTACTAAACCCTCACTCTGTTCTTCACTACCCACTACATTTTTCTCCTCAATGAAAGACCAAAACCTCTCGCTTCTTCTCCCTCTTCTCCCTCTCTCACCAACTCCTTTGACCTGGCTGATCACCTCCCTCCCTACAATTCTCCCCCTCAGCCCTCTGCACCCCCTTGCCTCCTTCCTCCTTTTTCCCCTCTCCACATCCAATCATGAAGACCTATCTCACCCTCTTGGGGCTTTCTGGACCTCTGAAAATAATGCTAAATTGGAATGAAAAAATTTTATATATATATAAAATAGTCATTTTTATGGTCTGAATATAAAATATATAAATGCCTGGCTGTGTTCTGTTCTAAAACCTAAGCATAAATTTCTTCCCTGCCTCTATTATTTTATAATATCTCTATCTCTTCTCCTTTTCATGAATATTATTCAAAGGAATTATGCAGGGTCAAAAGCTTTGGAATTTATTATCAAATTTATTTCTAATCATGTGCAGGCTGGATAAATAAAAACTATAGATAGAATGGATACAGAAGATAATAGAGAGTTTAAAGAAATGGATTTTATTTGTTCCCCAAGTGAATAAAGAAAGTAGTAGAAAGTTTGTCATAGTCATTGCTGACTATAAGTTCTAGGAGAATATAAAGAGTTATAAAGAAGAAGTTTATGAAAGTGAATTCTGTCTGTCATAGAATGATTGTAGAGAGTTATAAAGAAGGAGTTTATGAAAGTGAGTTCTGTCTGTCATAATCAGTGCTAACCAAAATTTAATTGGTCTGTTTATTATTTTTTTTTAAAAAAGCAAAGTTTTTGTGTTAAGCTGGGTAACATACAAAACTAAAATTAAGTTTTCTTTGTCTGTGCTCTATTAACATGGATTGTCAGTATGCTCATAATGTAAAGTATTAAAAAAACCAATTTTTCTTAATCATCCAAGAACTGTGTCTAGAATATTTTACATCAGAAAAATATCCTTGTTAATGTTTATATTGACTTTTATGTCAGAAAACAACTCTTCTCACTGTTAATGGAAAACTGCTCCAAATAATTTATTCTTTCACCTTGCAAAAAGTGCTAAAATAACTTAACCTATTATAAAAAGTGTTTAAAAATATTACAATGGTTAAAAGGAACTTTCTATCTTGTTACTAAGTTAAATTTAAATAAGTAAAATATTCATATATTTGAAAATTATATAAATTCCTAAAAATTTCACAGTATTCTCACTGTTGATGTTATATTCTAATACTAATCTGTACAATATTAAGCAATAATATGGTGTTGTTAGTCATGGTTTTAATCATTCTAAAAAGGCTACAGATCATAGAATCAGCCAAACTGTCAGTTGTACTGCTTTGCTCTAATCCAGCTTTGTTTAATATAAAACATGGACTATAAAGAACAAAATCTTAATGTTTTATACAAGTTAATGTTTTACACAAAGACTCCCAATTTAATAAGCCAAGACCTCAATTTTGAGGCTTGCCCTTATGAAACTCATTTCTATAATAACAAACTGAACCTACTTAAAATTAGTGTCTAAGAGCCATCTCCAGGAAATCTCTGCTGTTGCTCAAATGTGGTCTCTCTCTAAGCCAAACTCTGAACTTCCCCCTAACATGGGACATAATTTCTAGTGATATAAGCCTGGTGCTGGCAGCGTGGAACATGGCTGGAACTGATGTTGCAGGGTGTAACTAGCGCTGGCATCATGGAGCATAACTGGTCCTAGCACTGTAAGACATAAGGTCCAAGAATAAAATTGGCTCTGACATCATGGACAAACTGACCATAAGACAGAAGAGAGATGGAGTTTCAAAGGCTAAGAGATTTCAAATTGAGTGAAGAGGCTATCTGGAAATTACTCTTACAATATGGAAACCAACAGTGTTCATGTAAACCCTAAAAATATCTAATGCTCTATAAAATTTTACATGTTAAGTTTGTTTTTCAGAAACTTAAAACCTCCAAATTGTTCCAGTGCCAAAGACGCTCTGAAACTAAACTCTCCAAGAGTAACAGCTAGTTTCATCATTCATTCCTTTGCCTTTCTCTCAAATTTTCTTTCATTCTTCTCCACCCCTTTATGAGCTATACTGCTCTCCCTCATTGGGCCCTTAATTATGCTCCTATTAATTTTCCTCGTAGCCCCCTGCCTCTTATGATGTCTCTCTAGATTTATTCACAGGTCAATAGCAGCCATGACCAAACAGCAGAATTCTGAAAACATACTTCTGCTACAGCAAAAACATTGTTATCAGCCCATTCCAACAAAAGATGCACCAAAACCCAATTAATGATGCCCCCACTCAGCTTGGAGCAATTTGCGACCCCCCCCCACCTCCTTAACTTTCCAAATTCAGCTGGAAGTAGCTAAAGAAAGAATACGCTATCCCTACTCCCTCCAAAAATTGCTTGGAGCTAGGCTAGAGCATCCCTCCAAACCTAATCCTAGCTCCAGTCAATTTTGTTAAAATGAAAAGGCAGGAATGACAAAACAAACAAACAAAAAACCCAGCATGGCACTGGCACAAAGACAGAAGTATTGACCAATGGAATTGGGATTGCAGAGATAGACCACCAAATCTAGGGGAAATTGATCTTCAATAAAGCCACCAGATCCACTGAACTGAGACAGAATAGTATTCAATAAATTGGCATGCTAATTCTGCAAGTAAAATCATTACCCTCCTCACTATGTGGAACATGACATCTTGGGCGAAAGTCTCCCTGGCAATGTAGGACATGAGTACCAGAGATGACCCTGACCCTGGCACCATGAGATTGACAATGCCTTCCTGACCAAAAGGAGGAAAAGAAATGTAGCAAAATAAGGTTTCAGTGGCTAAGAGAGTTCAAATAGTGTTGAGAGGCTATTTTGGAGGCTACTTTTATTAAAATCATTCCTATCAACTGTAAAGAACACCTAGGGCTTTATCTGAGACTCTAGAAAGGTTGCACACACTAAGACTACTTTCCAGAAATTACAACCTCTAAATGGATTCCTAGGCCAGATAAGTCCTGAAACTCAAAAGGGACAGCCTCTCCAGGACATCAACTAGTTCCATCCCCCATCCCATATTACTGACACCCCTTTCAAACATGAGAAAGTTAGAATAGGCATAGCCTCAATACCTCTAAAGATTGGGAGAAGGAACAAAGGAGAAAGATGAGTTATAACAGAGAAGGTAGGGTTTAAAAAATGAGTATGACTGCTGAATCATTATATTAATATATACTTTAGTATCCAGTGTCTTGGAGCAGCTAGAAGGAAAAGCCTAAAATTGTGGAATTGTAACACATACCAAACTCTGAAATCTCTTCTATAACTAATTGCTGCAGTGTGCTTTGAAATTTATTGCTTTCTTGTATGTATATTATATCCCACAATAAACAATGTTAAAAAAAAAAAAAAAAAAAAAAGGAGAGTGGAACCAAAAGGGAAGGTGCCAGTTTCCAGATGCCATCCTTGAGTAGCTGCCTTTGTGCTAGCATGCCTTTCTCTGGACTTCTTGTTATATGAGACAATAACTTATACACACTTAGATGCATATGTCTAAATACATCTATACACAATATAATGTAAAGGCAACTGGGCAATTGTAGTAATGTGTTGAAATGTTGAATTTTATTATACCATTGGGCTCCCAAGTTTTCCCTTTTTATCAGACATATATGACTTAAAAAAATAGGGAAATCTATGTATTTGTTGGCAGGTATATGGGAACTTCATATTTTCTGCATGATTTTTCTGTAAACATACAACTTCTCTAATGATAGAAGAAAATAATAACTAAATATGTAAATAAATGGGAGAATTGGTTATCAACCACCAAAAGAATGAAAGAGGACCCCTACCTTACACTGTATATAAAAATTAATTCAAAATAGATTAAAGACCTAAATGTAAGAACATTTTCTAGAAGAAAATGCAAGGAAACATTTTCAAGATCTAGTAATAAGAGAGAGCTTCTTAAACTTTACACCTATAGCACAAACAGCAAAAGAAAATAGTAGATAAATGGTGTGCTGGTTTGAAACTGTTATATACCCCAGAGAAGCCATGCTCTTCAATCCTCATTCAATATTGCTGGGTATGATCTTTTTCATTCTTTCCATGGAGATGTGACCCATCCAATTGTGGGTGGTAACTTTTGCTTAGGTAGTTTCCATGGAGATGTTTCTACACCCATGCAAAGTGGAGTTGCTTACTAGAGTCTTTTAAGAAGGAACCATTTTGGAAAAAGCTTCAGTGCTGACAGAATCCACATAACTAGAGACCTTTGGAGATGAAGGAAAATGCCCCAGGGGAGCTTCATGAAGCAAGAAGCTGGGAGAGAAAGCTAGCCGATATCTCCATGTGCTTTCCCACCTGAGAGAGATGTCCAGAAACCAAAAACCCCAGGAGACACCAGCCACATGCCTTCCCAGATGAAAGAATATTCCAGAAGCATTAGCCTTTCTTGAGTGAAAGTAACCTCTTGTTGGTGCCTTAATTTGGACATTTTTATGCCCTTAGAAATGTAAAGTTGCAATTTAATAAATTCCTTTTTAAAAAGATGTTCCCTTTTTAAAAGCTGTTCTGTTCTGGCAACTTTAGCAAACTAAAACAAATGGAAACTCCTTAAGATCAAGAGCTTCTGTACCTCAAAGTACTTTGCCAATAAGGTGAAGAGGCAGCCAATTCAATGGGAGAAGATATTTGGAAACCACATATCAGATAAAGGCTTGATATCCTGTATATAGAAATAAATTATATAGCTCAACAAAAAAAGAACAAAAAAAATCACAATTATAAAATGGGCAGAGGATATGAATAACTACTTTTCTGAAGAGCAAATACAAATGGCTAAAAAGCACATGAAAAGATGCTTATTTTCATTAGCTACAAGGAAAATGCAAATCAAGATGACCATGAGATATCACCTCACACCTGTAAGAATGGTTGCTGTTAAACAAACAGAAAACTGCAAATGTTGGACAGCATGTGGAGACATTGGAACACTTAGTCAATGTTGGTGGGAAGGTATAATGGTAAAGCCACTATCAAAAACAGTTGGATGATTCCTCAGAAAACTAAATATTGAGTTGCCCTGTGAGCCGGCAATACCCAGAAAAGCTGAAAGCAGTGATACAAACTGACATTTGCACACTGATGTTCATAGCAGCACTATTCACAATTGCCCAAAGATGAAACAATCCAAGTGTCCATTAACAGTCGAGTGGAAAGGGCGGGCCACGGTGGCTCAGCAGGTAAGAACGCTTGCCTGCTGTGCCCGAGTACCCGGGTTCGATTCCTGGTGCCTGCCCATGTAAAAAAAAGATTAAGAACAGTCGAGTGGAAAAACAAAATGTGTTATATACATACGATGGAATATTATGCATCACTAAAATGAAATGAGGCATATAATATATAACACATGTGGAATGAAGCATATAACAATGTGGATGAACCTTGAAGGCATAATGCTGAGTGAGATAAATCAGACACAAAACACAGATACTGTTTGATTTCACTATTATGACTCTGGTAAAGGTAATCTGAGAGGTTACACGATTGAATATATCTGACCTAGAGGTACACAAAAGCTACAGAGGGGCAAAGTCTACCCAATGAAGTTGAACTTAAATACAAGAGAATGGATAGAAGTAATGATAATTAATTAGTGGGATTATAGTAACATTGCCATATTGAAGGTAAATATGATTGAAAGGGGATATATTGTGCCAAGTATCTCAGTGATTAAATCTACAATTATTTTAAGTTCTTGCATGAACTATTTCAAAGGTTTGATATTGCACAAAGAGTCAATAGTAGAAGGAGTATAGGGGGAAAAGTAAAAATGCATGCTATGGACAATAGTTAACAGGAAAACATCAAAAGTACCACAGCACTACTAGGGGTAACTAATTGGTGGGGAGAGGGACATGTGATAAGAGGTAGTTTTTTTTTTCTTGGCATGGGCTAGGCACTGGGAACCAAGAAATGGTTTTCATTTAATATTTGATGATGCTGTGTTTGTTGGTTCTTTGTTGCTGTGGACCAAGAAAAAAATGTCTGCAATGGACCAGTGAATATTGTCTAAAGTTGAGAGTGCTGCTAATTTTACTACCAAGTGAGGATACTGTAAGACATGGTATGTTTATTTTGGACATTATCCAAGATGCCCAATAGATGGAAGGAGCCAAAAGGTATGACTGAGAAGGAGAATGGCGAACTATGACACATTTATGTGATAGAATATGGTGTGGCAGCAAAAAGGAAGGATGTTGAGAGGCATGCATTGAACTGAATGGACCTAAGGGAAAATGTGTTGTGCAAAATAAGCCAGAAATGAACAAATATGCTAAGGTCTCTTTCAGACAATACTTTAAGAAAATTGAAGCCTAGATTGTAAGTCCTTACTGCAGCCATACTTCGTCTGACATTTTAAGTGTATTTCTAGATTCTATTACACTGAACTATATGTGTATCAGCTGGTATTTCTCTGGAACTTTGAGTAACTCTATGACACCTAAGACCCAGAAATGGAGCACTGCAGCCCTGAAGGTTAGCATAGCTATATATAATAACAGTTAAAGTAACAAGAAAAGAGAGATCAAGCCTCAATTAGAGAGAAAAACAAATCCAGTCTGGCTGGGACTGAGGTAAATCAGAATACAGGGTAAAAGATGAGAGTGTATGTACTCTAGACCTTCATCAACCATATGAGACCAAAGCAGAGAGGTTTATTATGTCTAGAATCTAAATTTTCTATAATACACAATCTAAATCAACCTGTCTAGATAGCTCATTTGACCAACCCAAACTCCTGGAGTCCAGAATCGGTACAAGGCCTTACAATCTGTATAGCTTAATGTAATACCTGGATACATCTCAGACTATGGTGGGCTGATAATTAAAAAGTATTGGTAGAGACGCTTGAGGGTCCAAAGGAAAAAAAAAGTGGCTATTAAAATTCCCCATCTTGGAAACTCTCTCAACCATTGGGAAGCCAACCCAAGAAAACAGGCCAAGCCCTTGATTTTGAGGCTTGCCTTTATGAAATTTATATCTGTAGTGGAGAAGCTTAGACTACCTATAACCAGGCCTAAGTGTTGCTTCCAGAAAACCTTGATTATTGTTTAGATGTGGTCTCCCTCTCTTTCTCTCTCTCTCTAAGCCCAACTCTGCAAGGAAAATCTTTAACACCCCCCCACCCCCACATGGGACATGACATTCAGGGATGAAAATCTACCTGACAACATGGGACGTGACTCCCAGAGATGAGTCTGGCACCGGGGATCAACAACATCTTCCTGGCCAAAGGGGGGAAAAGAAATGCAATAAAATATGGCATCAGTGTCTAAGAGAGATCAAATAGAGTCAAGAGGCTATTCTGGAAGCTACTCGTATGCAAGCTTCAGTTAGATAATGCTAATTGCCATGGTTGATAAACCCCAACCAACATCACTCCTGTTAACTCTTAAGAACACTTAGAACTTGAATTGAAATTCTACAAAAATTTCATGAACTAAGTTTGCTGTCCTGGAACCTGTAATTTCCACATGGTTACTACACCAGACAAGCTCCGAAACCCAGAGGGACCAGTCTCTCCAAGATTATCAGTTAATTACATCTCCTAATCCTTTAGTGTCAACACCTCTTCTAAAAATGAAAAAGTCAGAATGGGTACTGCCTGAAGACCTCTATAGATTGGGAGAAGGATCAAATGAGAAAGAGGAGGTATAACAGAGAAAATAGGATTTAACAAAGGAATATGACTGCTGAA
>PVIY010017787.1:0-49246 GCA_004026745.1 Myrmecophaga tridactyla
GGATTCATCGGGGCATCACTCTGGACAAACTAACAAAATTTCATGTCCTACCCAAAATGAATCAATTCTTGGAAAAAAAAAAAGACAAAGCAATTTACCCACCAGGCCCACTGAGCCCTGCCAGCTTGAGGCCATGGGGCAGGCACACAGCGCCTTCCTGGGGGCTCCAGAACAATTCTCCACCAACCCCTGCCTCTCACCCCTGACCTGCTGGAAAACTGCTGGGAAGCACTAACCTCCTGACCGAGCCCCACCCCCGCCTCCTTGTGTCCACGGGCTGCAGCCCTACAGTCCCAGTACCCAGCATGGCCCCTGGCCTATCTCGAGGGCTCCATCTCCTTGAAGGAACATTAACAAATCCCTACCCTCCACCCCCCAACACTGGTCTGACCACTGCCATCAAACACTGCTCTCATGTCACTTCAGATTAGCCTTTTCTGTAACACATGAATTCCTCACTGCCTGGCAGTGTGTCTTTCAATATACTTTTTATATCCTGACATCCATCTCCTGGGAGTCTTGATGAACGAGAAGTGATCCCTTGGGCCTGTCTGCCAGTGAAAGGGCCGACTCAGCTGAGCCCTGACTGCTGGAGCCCTGCGCCTGCTGAGCCTGCTAACCCCACTGCCTCCTAGCCCTCTGTCTAACACCCAGAGTTAAGGGTCCTTTATTCTATCACAGTGGCCTTATGACACACGCTCCACCAGCCTTCAAGGCCCCCACCAGGAGGCCCACTATAGCGAGCAGAGGAACATGAATTTCTGAACCCTGCTCCTCCAAGTTCAAGCAAGACAGGAAAAATTAGGCTGGGAGTCCAGGAGCCATCACAACGGGAAGATTTAGTCACCAACAGCCTCGAACTGGAAGGCCTACAGGCACTCAAGTAACATTTTAAGGTTTTGGTGTCCCATCTCTCCTTCTATGTAGATTCTGCCAAATGCTTTCGCAAGTGAAGAAGGTGTGAGCCAATCAAGTAAATGATACAGGGTAAGGAAGTTAGAAAGGGGCAGAGGAAACAAGAGACCCCAGGTCTTGGCATCTGCACCTGGGCCCTTGCTACTGTGATGTGCCAGGGGAGTGCAGGCCCCTTCTCACCTGGGTACAAACCTACACGGTCCCCAGGTGGCTGGCCATTCACAGACGGTGTGTGGCAATCAGGGACAGGTGAGTCATCCTGCCTGTCACTCCTCTGGCCTTTCTGATGCTTATTCTCCTCTACTTCCTGCTGGGACTCTTGCATTCTTTTCTTCTTTTTCTTTTTCCTTGGAGATTCTGCAATCATTTTTGGTTCAACTTCATCCAAGAGAGAGCAGCTGCCACGAAAGAGTCAAGAGTGAGCTCTCAGCAAACAGAAAGCATGGAAAGGAGTTAAAATACAGACAGCCCCATCTAATTTCAAGAGGCACCTGTCTTTAATGCTTTAGAAGAGTATCCCTGAAAGAGAACACCCCAAACTTGAAGAAGAGGACAAGAGTGTGCCAGCTGCTCATCCTGGTACATTAAAAAAATATATATATATTGGCCACACATAGTAGCCAATATTTGCCAAGAGAAGTTTTGGAGGGGTATGAGTGCCTGCACTCAGTGGCCACAGATTCAAGCAGGAAAGACATTAAGAAGAAAATTTTGCAATTCCATTTTGACCCCTAACCAAGGCAAGGACACAGGGTACACAAGACAAGCAGGTTGGCTGGGGTCACATGACTGCACAGCCTTGGACCACACTCCACAGCGAGTGCTGGCAGCACTCTGCTGACCCCTTCCCAACCCTGAAGAGCCACGCTGCTGTCACTCACTGCAGAGGACATTTTATAATATGTCCCCATCTCAGAGATAGAACGAGTGTGCAGACAGCATCTCCCTGTGCCACACTCACCTGGGCTGAGTGAGGTCCTGGCAAGGGCAGCCCTCTCCGCTGAGCCCTTCCACTCTCCTGCCCCTCCTCTTCTTGCTGCTCCTGTGCTGCCCGTTCACCTTTGGCTGACCGCCTGCATCCTCTGGACTGCCAGGTGGCAGCTCTGCCTGCCACTCCTTCCCATTCTCAGGGTCCCCACTTGGTATGTGTGGTGGCCACCCCAGCAGGAGGGGGGTGCCATTGTCCTCAGTGCGTCTCCTCTTCTTTCTTTTCTTCTTCACACCAGGGACCATGGCAGATGCTACCACTTGCTGGGAGTTCTTCTTGGGGCTGTGCTCCTCAACCTCTCCCCCAGGGCTCCTTTTTCTCTTTTTAGAGACGCTCTGGGGGGCAGGACTGGCCCCTCGGGGCTGGTTTGGAGGGGACGAGAAGGCCCCGCGTCCCTGAGACTGTGCAGAGGTGAAGGTGCGGCTCTGTGAGTCTGACGCCCTCAGAGATGGGGCACTGCTGGGTGAGGGGGCCGTGGGGTGGGGGTTGGAGGGAGGCTTCGGGCGGCTGCGAGACAGAGGAGCAGGTGAGATAGTCCTGGAATGACAGGCAGGTGTCAGGCCCAGGGGTTCTGGGAGACCCAAGCAGAGACCCTTCCTGTCCACCCTCCCCTGACTTTCAGCCAAGCATTTTCAATTATTTCTTCCCTGGAATTCTCCAATATGTGTAAATTACATGTATGTTAAAAAAACAGACTAACAATAAAATTCAGTCTACTTAAGATCAAAGTTATTGAAGACCAAATTTATAGGGGCAGAAAGTAGATTAGAGGTTATCAGAGGCTGGGAGTGGGGGGATGGGGAATTAACCCTTAATGGGGACAGAGTTTCTGTTTGCAGGGATGAAAAGTTTTGGTCATGAATGGTGGAGATTCAACATTGTAAATGCAATGAGTACCACTGAATGGTACAACTAAAGATGGTTAGATGGAGAAATTTTATCTTATATACCTGTTACTACACATACAAAAAGTTAACAATCATTACATCTTAGTTTCTTGTTATCAAGCAGATCAAAATATTTTTGCCAACGCTACCATTTTATTTTTTGATACAAACATGTAGAGAGGAAAACTCCTCTAAGCAGTAACCGGTAAAGAACCTGATCCTGTTGGCACCTTTTCTTAAAGGTCCCCAGAGCCCCAGTGTAGTTAAGTACAGAATGAGCCTCACGAGAAAAGTGAGTTGGCCTCAGCATCTTTTACTATTATTTTCCTCTGAACTGGGAGCCTGAAAAATCAGGAACATAGCCCCTACAGTTGAGTTATACAGGATGATGGGTAAGGGGCAGGATTTAGTACTGTTTCAACTTAGAATCTTCCATTTACCTCTTGCTAGCTGAGGTAACTCAGCTACCAAGGGTTGCTGAATGTGCAGCAACTAAACAGTACTGTCCTGTTAGGGGCCAAGCCAGAAGGCGGTCTTGTCCATCCCCACTCCACTGCAGTCACATCACTCTAGATGTTGAGGAACCTTTTGAAAGGCGGAATGACAAATAAACTAAGAAGAAATACCCCATAAATCCCTCAGAGGCTTACAGGCCCACCACGGGCAGGAGAGGGTGTGAATGAGCAAGCAAGAAGTGGGGAAGCGAGGGGGTGCCAGGGAAGAGCCTCTAGGGCCGGTGGCAGCCAGGATTAAGGTCAGGTTGGGCAGCAACTGAGCCCCCCATCCCCACCCTAGGGTCTCACCCCAGCTGTCCTGCTTCCTCCCCACCAGCAAGCAGACCACCACTTTCAGTGACTCCACTCTTTTGCCATGCAGCGCAGCCAGGGAAGCAACCTCCCCAGTCTGTTACCTCCATGGGGATGGGGGGGGGGGGCGAGTCCTCATGGGCCACAAGCCTGCAGAGCCCACAAAGCAGCCCTTGCCTGTGCTGCACACCAAACCAACCTACCCAGGAAAGCTCCACAGGGCCACAGAAACAGAACCCCTGGCCCCTGCACTGTCTGGAGACCACAAAACTATGTGGCAGGCAAGAAAAGAAAATATCCCTCAACTTATACACAGAACTCTGGGCTCACTTGAGGATCTTGGAAGCCCTCAGAATCCTCATCCTTTTTTTCTACCGTGGCACCACCATCCTGGGGATTGGGGAGAGACTCCAGTACAGACCCATTTACAGAGCTCCAGAGTTGCTATATGGCCGGAGAAAATGGGTGAAAATAAAGATGAAAATAAAAATCCAGACTGCAGAGACCCATGGCCTTTGGACTGCTGCCATGCATTTAGCAGGTGGCTATAGAGAAGGCAACAGAAGAAGCTGGTCTGCTGGCCTCTTCCCCACACCTTCTCAGCATCTTGAGGAACCTTTGCAAAGGTTCCATCATGCCTTCTTCATCCTCTATGGCTGGGAGTCCACCTCTTCACCAAGGCCAAGTTAACATGAACCAAAGAGAGCACCAGCTGGCACCCGGGGGGTCCGGTGCCCACAGCTCACCTGGCGTTACTGTCAGGCCGTGTGGAGGTGACGACAGGGTGGATGGTCTTCATGGGGTGGGTGGGGTCGGAGAATGGCGAGTGGGGAGGTGAGCGGAGCTCACTGCCGGTCGCCCTCCACAGGGTGCTGGCCTGCAGTTATTGACATAAATAAAAACTTGGTGGTCTAAAAAAAGGTTTCCGTGAGTGAAGAGGGAAAATAAAAATAAACAAAAAATTAAAAAAAATTAAAAAAAACAAAAGAGCCCAGAGAGAAGGATGAGGAGGCAAAAGGACAAAAGGGGAGGGAGGGGGAGGGTTGGGGAATGGTAGAAGGAGAATCAGAAAAGTGTTTTTGGTTAGAAACAAAAAGGAAAAAAAGGAAGGAAATTTAAACAAAAATCTCAGTACAACCCCATCTACACCCCCGGACTATGGCATCCTCAGGGTCCTCGATCCCCTGGAAGCCTAGCCAGGGGCCCCAGCCTTGGTCAGCCCAGTGAAAGCTCCCCCCCGCCCCCTCCCACACCATGGTACAATGGCACATCTTCAGAGCAGCCTCTACAGACACAACTGTGCAGCTGCTATCTCACCCCACCTCCCCAAGTGGCAAACTGGCCTTCCCTCAAAACCTCACCACCCTCATCTGAGTGACAATACAAATAACTGGGAATGTATAAGATAAACTCTGTCCCTCTGAATCGAGGGAGGCCAGAGTCCCTAAATGATTTTTCCACATCACCTTTAAACTACTAGCAAACCTACTGCTTTTAGTCCGACTGACACCCTTTTGGGAATGAGACCCCAGAAACCCACCTTCTTGGCAGAAAGGGCCAGTTTCTTGGCTGGTGGAGGAGACATGGTGCTTGCAGGCTCTGTGGCGGTGTTGCTTGAGTCAGGTGCCTTTAGCCCCACCGCCTTGGACTCTTCTCCGTTTGGCAAGGCTTTGGGGTGACCACCAGCAGCACCATTAGTTTCCTGAGAATCACAGAAATGGACAGCTCCGTTCTTGGGGGTCGGGGGGGTCCTAGCAGTGACACCATTGGCCGAGTGCTGTGAGCTGGGACTACCAGGGTCCTTCCTCTCGAGGTCGGAGCCCCCCAAATTCCCCTTCGGCCTGGGCCCATTGGCTGTTGCTTCTGCTAGGAGCTTGGGTGAGGTAGAGAGGATGGCATCCCTGCCATCCCAGGAGCCTGACCTTCGGCTCTCAGATTTGCTGCTACTCAAGTCGCTGGTGCCATGTAACCCCTGAGAAGTTTTGAGTGGAGGGGAGCAGTGCTGCAGGAGAACAGACTTCTTGACCTTCTTTCCAGGCTCATCTACAATGGTTGGCATGTGTATGGGTGTTTTGGTGACTCTGGGGGATGAGGACCCCAAGGGAGGCTTTGGGGTAACACTCCCATTCTGTGACTTCAGGCCAGCCACGGAGCCATTCCTGGAAACTGGCACACCAATCTCTTCTGTGATTTGTCGTTTTTTTACTGTCACTGGGTCTTGTCTCTAGGAGAGCAAAGCAGAAAACAATCAGAAACTTTGAGGAAGTGCGGGCAAGGAGAGTTCTTTACACAAGGGGACGGTGTATTTGATGTTGCAGGCATGGCCTTTGATTAGCAGCTCAAGAGAATTACTGCACAGACAGGTGATGAAGACATTTTTCTATCCCATTTCTTTAAGCAATCTTAGTCTTTTGTGAGTTGTATGCATATGAGAGTGTGTCTTTGTCTACTTTTAACATGAAAGTAGCACATTCTCAACAAGATTTGAAAAATACAAAAAAAAAGAAAACAACTTACTCATTGTCCCACCACCAAACACCACTTATTAATGTACTAGTGTTTCCTTTATTTGGTCTTTTCTTGTGCATGGTTTTGGCCTGAGTAGTTGCATCCTACTTTAGCTTTTTTGTGTGTTAGAGAACTTCTTGGTTTACAAAACAATCATGTATCAAATACAGGATTCTCATTTACTACCCTATTTTTAACACCCTGCATTAGTGTGGAATATGTTACCCTAGTTTTATCTTAATGCTATTATCTGAAAGATTTTTTTTTTTACAAGTCAAAATTACAAGTTTATTTTTCACTCAACAGGCAATTGAAATACATGGTACAAAAATAAGTGGTAAGATATTGTAAAATGAACAGAATATTCAATTTAATTTTCCATCTATATTATACTTTCACTATAAAATCATAGTTTATCTTGTATTATAGCTGTGCTTGTTGGAGCTATTCATCCTCATATAAGGCAACTGACAAATTCCTGAAAGTATTGATACTTTATTTGGGTGAATATCTTTTTTTTATTTTTTATTATTTTTTTTTTACATGGGCAGCCACCAGGAATCAAACCCAGGTCCTCTGGCATGGCAGGCAACCATTCTTGCCTGCTGAGCCACTGTGGCCCACCCTGAATATCTTTTTTAATGCTTCAAATGTTTTCTGCCTTATTACACTATAAAAAGGGCAAGAGTTCATAAATTATTTTCTAAAGAGGCTGAATGACATAGGCAAATATGTTAGATGTAATGCCATGCACTTCAGTTTTATATACAGAAGTTGTTCAAACCATCAGCTTATTTATTTATTTTTTTTTTTTTAAATTTTTAAGTCCAGGGCGGGCAACGGTGGCTCAGTGGCAGAGTTCTCGCCTGCCATGCTGGAGACCCGGGTTCAATTCCCAGTGCCTGCCCATGTAAAAATAATAATAAATAATTATAATTATAACTTTTAAGTCCAGTGATGGAATAAACCCTGCCCCAAGGAGAGACTCATCCTCTGGACAGTTTAAACAAGGAAAAATGTAGAATTAGTTGATACTGGGCATGGGGGCAAGGGCAGTAGAAGGGACACTTGGAAGGGAGAAACATGGTACAGAGTCTTAACCAAGACCATGACCCCTGAGTTAGACTTTGGTCCAACATTCCAGTAGGAAGGCCAGATCTCCAGACACCAACTGCCTACCCAGGAACAGATGTTGTGACACCTTCTATATGGGTCATCATGAGCTGGGGACTAAGTTACTCTCAGCCATATGGGCAAACTCTGCTGCTGGGAAGCTGCAGGCTGGCTGCAGTCAGCCAGGAGGCACAGGACATCATTATTTTGTTCCTGATGTCAGTTTGATGTAGCACTCTGCTTGGTGTTCTCACACATCCTCAGTTGCTTAGCATCATTATTTTGCATCAGCTTATTTTTGATGAGTTAGCAAGAAACATTACCTGAATTTAAAGTGAAAGCATATTTACATAACTTTTTTAGTATTTAAAATTCTGGTATTCTTTCCCATGGCAGTCAATATTGGGACTTCAGCACAAGATGTTTTAGCATGCTTCACTATTTGCTTTTATGTATACGCCAGGAAATGCAGTTTTGAAAAAAAAAAATTCCCATTTCTACCCCCATTTTCAAGTATAAACATTTCAAGCTACTATGGGCTTTAACAATCCATTGATTTAATAATGAAACTATTTGTTGTCATGTTTCAAACACAGGTGCCTGCCATGAATGAGCTTACAGTATTATTTATACAGCATAACGAGCAGTTCTAAACCTAAAGCAGCTGCAATCTCTGATAGTATCTGAAGCATTTTTATTGCTTAGATTCTCAATAAATCTTTAATGTTTAACTAACATTTCATTGCATAAGGTTAATTTATATAACCTAAATTGTCTTCATATTTCACTGACATTAATTATGTAGTACTAAACAGACCATCCTTTTCCATAATAATGCTTATTACAATTCTATCTAAATTATGTACTCTGATTCACATGTAAAGTCCCAGAAGTTGTAACCGTGTCCATCTTATCCACCATGACAGCCCCAGTAATTAGCTTAGGGTCTCCCCTAAGTAAGTGCTTAAAAAATATTTGTTGAATGAGTAAACCTTCTTCTCTATATAGCTCCCTATGCTAATTTCCTAGAAACAGAATTACCAAGTGCTATGGATTAAATCTCATTTCCCACAAGAAGCTCTCAGGTCCTAGCCCCTGGTCCTGTGAGTATGAACCCATTTGTGAAAAGACCTCTGAAGACGTTATGAGTTCAGGTGTAGGCCAAACTGAATGGGGGAATGGGGCTTCATCTGATACGGCTGAAGTCCTTAATAGCAAAGGAAACTGGATGCGGAAGCACAGCCATGGGAAGAAGGAATCTGACGTCAACAGAACCCAGAAAAGAATGGAAAAAACCACCACCACAAGCAATGTCATGTAACGGCCAAGGTCCAAGGATCACTCACTGGCAGTTAGCCCCAGAATGCCAATTTGGGGAGAAAGCACAGCCTGGCTGATACCTCGCTTTTGGACTTATCTAGCCCCAAAACCGTGAGCCGATAAATTTCCATTGTTTAGGCCAAACCATCTACGGTCTTTGTTTTAGCTGCCGGGACACCACTACACTACACTATGACTATCTTCAGGAACTTTGACATACACTGCCAAACCGCACTGCCTGCACTCCTATCGGGGTCACGCGTTCCTGCTCACCAGACGCCCCTTCTGGCTCTCTCTGGCCTTTGTCCCCCTGTACCTGTGCCAGCGGCGGGCAACCATTTCAACAAGCACTTCATCTGTTATAGACGGGAACCTTTGGTTTTATGTGCTGGAAATATTTTTAGAAGTTTGATAGCTTCTTTTATAAGTTTGTAATTTATGATTTTAAATATTTAAATATATTAAATAAAATGTAACATTTTATTTAAACTTTAGGTTAGTCCACTTTGCTTTTTCTATATTTCTTCTCTCACTTTTAAGTTTACAAAGTCTTCCCTCTTCCAGAGATTTGATAGGAATTCACTTCCATCTACTTCTGGATTTTTTTTCTTTTTCTCCTTCATTTTAAAAGTCTGTTCTTTACTAACATTTTTCTAAATGGAACACATCTTTCCATTGTACTGTAAAGCCTTTTCATTTGTCAGGCATTTAAATATATGGAACTTACACAATCTTATTTCAGGTAAAATGACTTATGCATAATTGCAATGCATTTGGACAACTGCTTTTGTAAAAAAAAAATCATAACTGAAGCATCCCTGTAGATGTCAATGACAACAGACAGACACATTCTTTGGGACTGTCAAACTTTTCACACCCACAGGCAGGGTGTGACTAGGCTATAAAAATAATCAACTTAGCAATTAGATCATGTGTTTTAAATGCTACATCAACTCCAATATGTTTAATTTTGGTTCCTATTTTCTTAAACCAGGGATATTAGATGGGGAACAGTTACATAAATAACTAAAACCTCTAGATCATGAATAGCCTGCATCTGGGTGGAACTTTAGAGGAAAAAGAGCGCTGAGAGATAGAGGAAAACGTTTACTGCATTCTTAAATTATGAACTGTGTTGTATATAAGGAAATTACTCATTTTATAGTAATACTTTAATTTTTAAGCTTTTTAAAGAGAAAAATTCAAATATGAAAAATTCAAGCATACTTCTTGCCTGTTAAAATTTTAGTACATTTTTATCATCCTCTCTGTGTTCATATATGTGCATACATACACACATGTCTATATTTATTTCTTTTCTGAGCTGAGTAAGTTACAAACATGATGTCCCTCAAATATCCCAAATACCTCTGTGTTTACTTCCCAACTACAAGGCCATCCTTTCATATAACCACAGTATAACGGCCCAAGTCAGGAAACTAACACTGATAGAATGTGCTAAACTGTGTGGATAAAAAAGCTTTTCCCAGAGGCCAGCGCCCCCGCCCTCAGCCTTTTGCGCGGGTGCTCTGGAGTGCCCCTTGGCCAAGATGGCCCAATGGGATGGACATGGCCACGCACCATCGTCGGACTCACTGTCCAGGCTTGCTCATGATACTTCCTCAACAGTGTGCACCAGCTGCAAACCCTTTCCATCTGGCTGAGCTCTTGAGCTCAAAGATCTCTGGCTCTCAACCAGGGCCCTAGTGGCACGGTCAGCTATGGAGACCGTGACACTGAAAACAAGTACCTTTCCCATTGCGGGGGAGGAAACAATCCCGTTGCCAATGTTCTTCTTGAGGTGGCCTGGAGCTACACCTGGGCGGCCGGGAAAGGTGGGGGCCATCCTGGAGATGGGGACCTCGGGACCCTTCCTAGAGCTTGGAATTCTGTCAGAGAAATAAAGCAGATGAATTTTCTCACTAAAGGTAAAGTCACTGCAGAGCCCAAACATGAGAAAAATCAGAACAAGTTAAAATCAAGGTTACAAACACAACTTAAAAAAAAAAGAGGACCAAGGACAGAAAAATAACCAGAGAGAACCCTGAGTGTCTAATAGGCTTTTTTTTTTTTTCTTTTTTTTTTTTTTGCATGGGCAGGCACCGGGAATCAAACCTGGGTCTCCGGCATGGCAGGCAAGAACTCTGCCTGCTGAGCCATCATGGCCCACCCTAAATAGGCTTTTCTTAAACCCCACTCTGCCCCTGACCCAACTGATGGGTGAGAGAGAGTCTCCAATACCTGGTCCAGTGTAAGCACAGAGCAAGTTAGTTAGAGTCTTCTAAGAGTAGATTCTCAACTTATCAGAAAGCAAAAAACACCTCTCAAATGTCTCAACAACTCAGTAGGTAAAGTATAAAGCAACACAAATGCTCTCCACAACCTCGGAATCTAAGACATTGATAGCCACCCCAGCTCCAAGAACAGGTGCCTACAAAACCAGCTCTGCTGCAGGCTTTCACCCACAACAGTTTTAGTTCATGCCACGGTAATCATTTTCACCACAGAGGAAGATACAGTGGCTGGGCCACTGGCCAGAGGTACTGTATTTAACTTTGGTCAGATATATAGAAAAATAATTGGGAATTTCCCATTTACATTCAAAGCAGGATCAAATGCTGGGGCAAGGAGACACCTATCAGGCCCTTCCTGTGCTATTACTCGGCAAGAAGGCAGACTTGATCAACAAGAGTCCTTTCGAATGGAGGCTCCCACTACACAAGGTCGAGAGATAATATTTGCCAAAGTTTTCCCTGTGGAATTCCTCATTCCTCTCAGATAAGAAATGGTCTGGAATATCCAGGAGCACAAGAAAAGAACAAAACGTGGCGGAGACCCCTGCGGAGGGTGGGTGTGAATTACCGGAGATAGAAGAGCAGGTAGGCCTGCTGGTTCAGGACCACCTTCACATTGCTGGAGTGCACCAAGGAGTCGTTCATCTGGTACCACTGTCCGTTGCTTGCCTAAAGCAGCAAGGGGCATTGGAGAACACAAAACAACAAACAAATGGCCCATGATCCTTAGGTTCTTTTAAAGGAAATAAAAAATCTACTGTTAGCTGCCATATATATTCACATGACAGCTATGTGAATTGAGGAGCAATGATGTAATGTCTAATATCTGAATGTAACCCCAAAAAGTGTGATCTGAACCCCAGTTCCTCCCAAGGCCTCCAACAGATACAAACTTTCCTATTCTAAAGGATACTGACATTAAGTCTAACCTCCACAACTTCTCCCACCAATACTTTGCCTTCCCTGAGATTTCTCCAGGGTACTAAGGACAAAGCACCTGAAGCTGTGATCTCTTCTCTCCATGTCTCACTGTAAATTCAGGAATTATTATCGATTCTAGTGAGAAGGTTTTTAAAAGACATCTTTTTACTCCACCCCCTGCACCAAAGCAAAAACAGGAACTGAATACAACCACAAGACACCACCATTTTCTGCAGGATAAATGTGGTACAAAGGCCCAATGTGGACTTGGTTGGGTCCTGCAAACTCACCCACTACTGTCACAGGCCACCGAACCTGTACCCGAAAGCACCTCACCTTCACGTAGCAATAATAGTGCCCTGCATGGCAGCTATAGCCTGAATGGACCAGGACAGCATACAGCCCGTACATGACCGCTTCACCATTGCTCTGGGACATATATGGACGGATATTCAGGAATTCTGGATAGCCAACATCCTGTTTGAAAAGGCAAGGAAAAGACATAAAACCCATCATTGAGAGTAAGGGTCAATTAGTCAAGCAGCAACGTCATGGTGGAAGCCTCCATTATTACTGATTAAAAACCAAGAAGCAGAGAGGTGAGTCTTTTCCAACTGCCCTATGGGAAAGTATTTTATTGTCCATTAAATGATGTATGCTCTATTCTTGGCTTTGCAATGCATATGAATTAGTTTTCTCACCACCTGGTTTTCAACTGTAAAATGAGATTAATAATCCATTTTCATCCCTGCCACTCAATGGAAACCTTGTAGGAAGGAAAACAGGGAAGAGAATGCTGGCTTTAAAAAAAAAAAGATGCTAAATCAACAGAGCCAATTGCTTTAGTGAGTTTAATTGTTAATGGACTAGGTCAGAACAAAGGTCACTGCAAAATATATTCCAGAAAGAGACAATTTTTCACTGGGGAAAAAAAGAAAAAAGATGCTTCAAATTATCTTTGAATGGCTGAAGATGTAACATACCTGCATGTCTGCCTATGCACATACTTTTTTTTTTTTTACTGAGGTATAATTTACACAGAATAAAATGCACAGATCCCAAGTATACAGTTAAATGAATTTTGATAAGTGTATTCAAGGATATAATCCACAGCCCTATCAAGAGACAGAATATTTTCAAACACCCAGATAATTACCCTGTGTCCCTGTCTGGTCACTGCCCGACCATCTCAAATAGCCACTGTTCTGATTTCTATCACCACAGATTAGTTCTACCTGCTTCTGAATTCCACATAACGGAGCTCATACACCATATACTTTTTTGCGTGTCTGGCTTCCTTAGAGCAACATGAGGTCTGTGAGATTTACCTCTTTTTCCGCCTCCTAACAAACTCAAAATTTCAAAAGCCAATATAGACTCTGGTCAACCAAGGTGGCAATAGCAGACGCTCCAGGATATCTTTCCCCCACAGAATCTTTCCACAACCAGCAAAACTGGTAACTTAATTCTTTAGACTGAAAGGAAAGAACATTAGACAGCAGACTGAAGCGACATAAATATAGACCTCCAGTGAAGGAACCATATGGGAAATTACAAATGTCACTACTATTGTGTTGTGTTTTTTGGTATATAAGGCAATGTTTTACAGGTTCTAGAATGCATGTGCAAAAAAAGGTAATGCTATATCTATGCATTTTGGCACACAATGTATAAAAAAATAGTTTGTAACAAATACAACAAAAATGGTAAAGGGATAAGATGAGCATAGAACAATGTATGTACATGCTACTAAGTTCGAATTGAATAAAATATGATTGTTACAGATTTGTTTTATTTGTTACAGTTTGTTTTAGTCCCACGGTAACCACAAAGAAAATATATGAAAATTGTACACAAAGAAATGAGAAGGGATTAAAGATGGCACAATACAAAAAATCAAATAAGCATGATAAACTGGTATTGACAGAAGAAAATGAGACAAAAAGAGGTATAAGACTTACAAAGACCAAACAGCAAAATGGTAGATAGTCCTGCATTATCAGTAATGATTTTAAATCTGAATGGATTAAACTCTAATCAAAAGGCAGAGACTGACAGAACAGATAAAAAACATGACCTGATTATAAGCAGTTTACAAGAGAATAATCTGAAATTCCAAGACACAAGTAGTGAAAGGAAAGAAAAATAAATAATACATATATATATATGTATATGTATATATATATATAAACACACACACACACAGACACACCATGCAAATAAGTAACCCAAAAGAGAGCTGGGATAGCTATACTAATATCAGATAAAATAGTTTAAGTGAAAACTTATCATAAAGGACAAGAAGGTCAATACACACTGAAAAAGGGGTCAACACAACAAGATATAACAATTACAAATATATATACACCTAAAGGCAGAGCCCCAAAACACATAAAATAGATACTGACAGATTTGGAGGAAGAAATTGACAACTCTACATTAAGAGCAGGAGACTTCAAGATACCACTTTTAATAAAGGACAAACATCCAGACAGAAGATCAGAAAGGAAAAAGAAGACTTCAATGATACTGTAAATCATATATAGAACAGACATATACAGAACTTAAATATACACATATATATAAAACTATTCCAAAAGCAGCAGAATATATATTCTTCTCTAGTACACATGGATCATTCTTCAGAAATGACCATATTTTAGATCACTAAACAAGCCTCAATAAATTAAAAAATATTGGAACCATACAATAAATGTTCTCTAACCACAATGGAATGAGGCTAGAAATTAATAACAAAGGCAGAACTGGGAAATTCACAAATAAATAGAAATTAAGACACTCACACAATCAATGTGGTCAAAGAAGAAATCACAAGGGAAATTCAGGAAATACTTTGAGGCAAATGAAAATGAAACAATATACTAAAGCTAACAGGATGCATCAAGGTCAGTGGTGAGAGGGAAACCCATACCTCTGATAACATTTTTAAAAAAAGATCTCAAATCAGGGAATTAACCTCATAACTGGAGGAATCAGAAAAAGAAAAAAAGCAAACTAAACACAAAGGGAGCGGAAGGAAGGAAATAAAGATCTGAGTAAAGACACATGAAACAGAGACTAGAAAAACAGAATCAACAAAACCAAAAGTTGGTTTGTTGAAAAGATCAATAAAATCAACAAACCCTTAGCTAGACTGACAATGAAAAAAAGGGAGAGGATGTGAAGAACTAAAATGAATAATAAAAGGTGGGATATTACTATTGCCCCACAGAAATAAAAAGGATTAAAGAGGATATTATGAACAACTATATGCCAACAAATTAGATAACCTAGATGAAATGGAAAAATTCCTGGAAACACAGAAGCTATACACTGACTCAAGAAGAAATAGATGACCTAAACAGACCAATAACAAGTAATGACATTGAATCAGTTATTAAAAACCTAAGAAAAGCCCAGGACCAAATGGCTTTACTGGTGAATTTTACCAAACATTCCAAGAAAATTAATACTAATCTTGCTCAAACTCTTCTGAAAAATTGAAGAGGAAGAAATATGCCCTAAATTCATCCTACGAAGCCACTATCCCCTCATACTTAAGTTGGATAAAAATACCACAAGAAAAGAAAATTACAGGCCAGTATCTCTTGTGAATACAGACACAAAACTCCTCAACGATACACTAGCAAACTGAATCCAACAGCACATTAAAATAATTATTCACCATGTTCAAGTGTGGATTTATCTCAGGGGTACACAAGTATGGCTCTATGAAAATCAATAATGTAACAAACCACAATTCCAGAATGAAGAAAAAAAAAAAACATGGTCATCTTGACTGACTCAGAAAAGGGATTTGACAAAATCCAGCATCCCTTCTTGATAAAAACACTGAAAAAACGAGGAACAGAAGGAAACGTCTTCAGTGTGATCAAGGGCATATAATGAAACACCCACAACTAACATTACACTCAATGGTGAATAACCAAAAGCTTTCACTCAAAGACCAGGAACAAGATAAGATGGCCACTGTCAACACTGTTATCAACTGTACCGGAAGTTCTGACCAGAGCGGTTAGGCGAGAATAGAAATAAAAGGTATCTAAATAGAAAAAAAGTAAATCTTTCCTAATTTGCAGAAGACACGTTTTATACATAGAGAATACTGAAAAGTCTGTAACAAAGCTACTAGAGCTAATAAACAGCAAAGTGGTGGGCTACAAGACAAACGTGCAAAAACAGTAGTGCTTCTACAAACCAGTGGTGAACAATCTGAAGGGGTGATGAAGAAATTTTCACCTACAAGAACAGCTAAAAAGAACCAAATATCTAGGAATATGTTTATCCAAGGGTGTAAGACTTGTACGTGGAAAACTATAAAACATTTCTACAAGAAATGGGATATTTCATGTCCATGGATTGGAACACTAAATATTAAGATATCAATTCTATTCAAAGCAACACAGATTCAACTCAATCCCAATCAAAATGCCAATAGCATTCTTTGCAGAAATGGAAAGACAAATCATCAAATTTATAGGGAAGGTAAAGGGCCCCATCAGCAAAAAACATCCTGAAAAAGAAGAATGAAGCTAAAGGACTCACACATTCTGATGTTAAAACTTATTACAAAGAATGAAAGTGGACTTTTACCTCATAAAATTGACAAAGATGAACTCAAAGTGGATCAAAACCTAAATGTAAGAACCGAAAGAATAAAATTCCTAGAAGAAAACATAAAACATAGGAAAGCATTCTCAGGACCTTCTATTAGGAAAGGGTTTCTTAGACTTTTCGCCAAAAGCATGAGCAACAAAAGAAAAATCAGATAAAAGGGACCTCATAAAAATTAAAAACTTTTGTGCATCAAAGGACTTGATCATGAAAGTAAAAAGACAACTTACAGAATGGGAGAAAATATTGGGAAACCACATATCCGATAAGGGTTTAATATCGAAAGTATAGACAGAAATCCTATAATTCAACAATCCAAAGATAAATAACCCAATTTAAAAATGGCCAAAAAACTTCAACAGACATTTCTCCAAAGAAGATATACAAATGGACAAAAAGCACATGAAAAGATGGTCAACATTAGTCACCAGGGAAACGCAAATCAAAACCTCAATGAGACACACTTCACTCCCCCTAGAATAACTACTACTCAAAAAATGGAGAATTATGTGGTAAGAAGGAACGCACTCGTTGGTGGGAATGTGAAGTAGCGCAGCCGCTGTGGAAAACAGTGTGGCAGTTCCTCAGAAAGTTAAGTATAGAACTACCATATGACCCAGCAATCCCACTTTAAGGTATACATCCTGAAGAATTGAAAGCAGGGACCTGAACATGTATTAACATCACCAATACTCACATCAGCTTTATTCACATTTGCCTAAAGGTAGAAGAACAAGTTCCAATGACAGATGAATGCATAAACAAAATATGGTTTATACATTAAGTACACTGAAATATACTATTCAGCTGTAGGAAGGAATGAAGTTCTGATACATGTGACAACACGGATGAACTTGGAGGACATCATGTTGAGTGAAATAAGCCAGATATAAAAGGACAAATACTGTGTGATCTTACCAATATGAAATAATTAGAAAAAACAAACTCATAGAGTCAAAATCTAGAATACAGGTTTCGAGAGGCCGGGGCGGGGGTAGGAAGTGGGGAGTTAATGTTCAATTCCTAAGTTTCTGGTTGGGGTGACAGAAAAGTCTGGGTAATGGACGATGGTGAAGGGAGCCCAATACTGTGAGTGTAAATAATAGCACTGACATACATTTGAATGTGGTTGAAAGGGGAAATTTTAGGTTGCATATGTTTAATCAGAAAAAGAATTTTTTAAATCCACAAAACTTAAAAAATAAATACTAAACGTTGCTGTAAACTGTGGTCTCTAGATGATAGTATAATTATAATAATATTGTTTCATCAATTGTAACAAAACTAAGACATTAATGCAAGGTATTAATAGGGAAATCTGTGTGTGGTGGTGCTGCTGCATATGGGAACTCTGTATTTTCTGCATGACTTTCTGTATAAACCAGCAATTTTTCTCATTAAAAAACACACAAACAAACAACAGCAGTAATACACACAATAGGTTATGAGTCCCAAATCCAACCTTGCTAGATATGGAACCCAAAAAACAGAATAAGCCGATGTGTCTCAAACTGTGTTCCATTGGAAAACTAGTCCTGGGGGCCACTACCAGGTGAAAGGCAACTTCCCTCAGGGCAGAACCCCATCTGTCTATTCTCTGCTGACCTTCAGGTGCCTAGTAAACAGTAAAAGGAATGAATTAATGGTTTCACAGATAATTAAAGTTCGAATATTCTCCATGCTTGTGTTGGTTTGGAAGTATTATGCAACCCAGAAAAGGCATATTCTTTTCATCCTAATTCAATCTCCTGGGGGCATACCTATTGTTTGAGTGGGACCTTTTGAATTAGGTTGTTTCCATAGAGATGCGACCCAACATGGAACCTTTGGATTCCATGGAGATGTGGCTCCACCTATTCAAGGTGAGTCCTTAGAAGAGCTCAGAGACAGAAAGAAAGCTGGGAGCCATTACAGACAGCCAACAACTAGATACAGACATTTGGAGATGCAGAAAGAAAACTCCCTGGCAGAAGCCAGAAGGACCCACAGGAGTTGAGAGAACCATTCTGAAACCAAACTAGGAGTGAAGGGCCAGCAGATATCGCCATGTACCTTCCCATGTGACAGAGGAACCCAGATGCTGCCTTTCCTGAGAGGTATCTGCTTGTTGGTGCCTTAATTTAGACATTTTCACAGCCTTAGAATTCTAACTTGTACCTTAATAAATCCCCTTTATAAAAGCCAATCCACTTCTGGTATACTGCATTCCAGTAGCTTTAGCAAACCAAAACAATGCTAAATTCCCCTCTTGGGATTCCAAATAGAACACAGATAAAGAAAGGGTCTGAAGAGTCCTGAAGTTAAAAAAAAAAACAAAAAAAAACCCAATTTATATTTAGTTTGGCATTTCCTAGACTCAGTGGAGCATGAACACTTTCTTCCAAAGTAAAACAACATACTACAGAACACCAGTTTAGAAGGTACTGGTCTAAAAAAGCCCTCTACCTTTCAGTGCTGGTGAGGAAAAGGAGACTCAGCAGGGCCTTGCCCCAAACCACATGATATAGTCACAGCAGGACATGGGTGGGCTATGCAGTCCAGTGTCCACCACACTTAGTTTTTTCCCCCAGTCACACTTCCTCTTAAGGAAATCTTGCCTTCTGTTATCAAGAACATACAAAGTACAAATAGTTTGAAAAAAAATCCAGTACAACAACAGTGTTTGAGTTTGATTGTGATTAAAAGTCATTAAAGGATTTGGGGGAAAACAAATTCAGATTCCTGGGCCCTGCCCTCAGAAATTCTAATTTAATGGCTCTGGATTAGGATACCACGGATGATTCTAATGTGAACTGTGGCCCAGTGTGCACCCTGAGAAGTACCATGAACCCCCACTCACCTTGGTGATCTTACCCCCACTGAAGTTGGCAAAGCGCTTGAGAGAAAGGGTTAAGATGTTGGATGTTCTGTGGATGGTGAAACGCTTGCTCGCTGGAACCTTCTTCTTGCATCTATAAGGAAGAGAAGTGGGAAACGTGCTGGTGTATGCTGAAGAATGATGCTCTTGTGCTCAGTTAAAGATATCTACTACAACTACATAAGAACAGAGTCTCCGCAGACAGGAGTCTTGCCTTCTGCACCCCCCAAAATTAAATCAATTTTACGTACAAAAGTGATCATAGGGAAACAAAGACTAGAGAAAAAGTGGTAGATCCTAAGGCAAATAAAATAATTTACCAACTAGGAGACTAAAATATAGCACAAGTTACTTTGGGATAACACTTATCAGAAAGAACAAATTAAAACGAGGTATATAAAGATGTGGTCGAATACATAAAGGACAAGAGGGAAACAAATTTAAGCCAAGCTAAAAAGACAAGTAAATGAAGGGGAGAAAACAGAAGTAAAAATAGATAGCTTCAAGAGCTAAGGGGAAAAAAGCAGTATTTTGGAAAAGAAAGAAAAATCTGAAAAGGAAAATAAAGTACTCTTTAAAGCTGATTACAGTTTTAAAATGATGCAGCTATAAAATAAGGCCTCCATATAATAAGATTGTGCAACCATTGAAAGAATGAAAGTTACATCTGTTGAAGTGGAAAAACGTCCACGACAATGCAAACTAATGATGTGTAATGAGAAGGCAGGTCTCACGCAGGAGCTCAGCCTCCGCAGTAGACCAACTCCCTCAGCTGAACCAGCCCAGGCTGGTCGCTGATCCTCTCTGGCCTATTTTTCCATCTTGTGTACAGCATTGAGAACAGTAGCTACACATCTGAGAGCCATGTAAATGTTAGCTATGAAAAGTATGGTTATTGTTTCACTGTTGTTAAAGGGTTTTATTTTAAGACAGGTATGACTTAAATGTGAACAATGGTCACCTCTGAGGGAGACGGAATGCAACAGAGTGGGTGTTGGTAAGTGACTTATTTTGCTTCTTTCTGGAAGGTCTGAGCTTTTTGCCAAGTGCAGAATGAAACTTACTTAGCACACATATAGGCATTCTCGCCACTCAGGACATCTGGTTTCACAAAAAGTTCCAGAGCACGCACAATATTTGCAGCTTGCTGAGAAAGACAAAAACAGGGAATAGAATAAACAGCAGAAAAAAAAGGCTGACTCAAGAAATGCCAACTTTAAGGTTGTTTCCAGGCTGAGGCAACAAATCACAAAACTACTTGCTACTCCACTGAGTGGCTGAGAAGGGAGCAGGGGAGCCGTGGCTGTGACCCCCTTCTCAATTATACAAAACTGGTGAGAAAGCCCCACCCCAGAAGGTTTACCTTGACAACCAGTCACTTCTATTCAGACTGCTGCTGGGTCTGCTCTAAACCACAGACTGCCAGCCTCAGCAAAGGCAGAGACGACCCCGGCCAGGTACAGCAACAAGTGCTAGAATAAAATACGGCTGCTGTCCGGGGGAGCATGGAGCCTTGTATGCCTCAAATCTGCCTGCACTGGGAGCTTGGCATCCCAATGCACCACAGGCTCCTCTTCTCAAGCTCTGCACTTAAAGTGCCGTCATATCCGTGCCTCAGGACACAAAATTGCATTTCATTTCTTGTTTAAATAAAAGCCATGATGTCAGAAAAAGGCTAGAAAGAAATATGCAAAAGTAATGGTTTCTACTTTAAGGTGGTAGGATTTCAAGTACTTTTTAAAAATCTATTTTGATTATAAGCTCTTATCAGGTCTCCTTTTCCTTCCTTCTTTCTTTTGTCACCCTGTGGTCTCACTTTCCCTACCCAGATAGGAAATGGCAGAACCCGTTCCATACCCGAATCTCCAGCGCTATGTCCAGGTAGGGGTCATAGGTGTCTGATACACTTTTGCACACCGAACACTTCACTGCAATAAAACAGAGAGGGAGCAGAGTAACTGCGGCCCCAGGCGGCTGCACCAGTGAGTGCCCCCACCTCTCCAAGCTAAGACCTACCATGGGGGATCTACTGTGAAATGGGCTTCTGCCAAGAGCTACAAAATCATGGCCCCCCAAGAATCTCACTACCTTCAAAAGCAGGGTTCACAGAAGGGCCTGCCCAGGACAGTCCTAGTGCCAAAGACAGCCCCACACATCGGGGCCTCTCATGGGAGTCTCCCTGCCCTGTTCACTGGTGCCTTAGCGACGACACACCTGATAAACAGTAATGCCCACCAATTCAGGAACAAATGAAGGGTTAAAGGATAAAATAATGTCAACAGCTTTGGCACAAGTATGATTACACCCAGGAAGAGCAGGCCTATGAGCCATGAGTCTCGTTGATGAGGAAAGGAGACCCAGACATCACTGATTGCAGAGTTCATAAGCAGCCCCAGCTGGGGTTGGGTTCCTAGGGTTTCCTAGGCTAATCCTTCAGTCCTCGACAAGGAGGGGGCAACAAAATGTCTCCACTTACCACGAGATCTGAGATAGCCTCCAAAAATTTGATGGACCAAAGTAGTAGCCTGTGTCTGACGATCCAACCTGTAAAGGAAGCAACAATCTTCAAGAAACTGATGTGATAATGCAGCTTCCGCAAGCCCAAAAGTGACATCACATAAGGTCCCGTGGACCATGTTCATAAGCCCCATCCTTGCTGGACCCCTGCGCTGCCTGGTGGTCACTCTACGCAGCTCTTAAGTCCACCCACCCCACTAGCCACCAAAAGCCCCTTTCACCCTTGCAGGATGCTACTCCCGCCCTCTCAGCAGGCGGCCTGGTCTCTACCTCACCGAGAATAAAATGCCTTGAGAAATGTACCTGCACCCTCGCTCAGCCACACTCGTTCTCCTCAGTCTCAATAAAGTACACCAAATCTTTCTGGAGGCTGGCCCTCCCCAGGCCATGGCATTCCCCCCCACCCAGTGCCCCTTCCTCAGTGCTGTACGCCAACCTACTTCTTCACTGGCTGCAAAGGCATGAGGCCCTCTTGTCTGGTAAAAAGGAGGGGTGGGAAGAAAGAGCCAATGAAAGAAAAGAACCCCCAGTTCTGTACAACCTTCAGAGTATAGCCGAGGCCAAGGGCACAGGCCCCCAGGGTCAGCCCTGCATTCAAGCCCCCAGCACTGCTGCCTCACTGGATATGAGTAGTGACCCCACCTCCCCGAATCCTGGCCACTGCCCACCCTCAGCCCACCCCCCAGGAGGGGCACCATCTGTGGAAAGCAGGCAGCAGAGCTGGGGCCCGTGCCCGCTCCTCTGGCAGTGACCCGTGGGAAGAAGGCTCCTGGAACAACAGGCTGACCTGGCCCTGTTCCTTGTTTTCAACTTGCTGTCCACAGACTCTGGCTCTGACTCACTCGTCTGAAACTGCTTCCTCCCAATAATTTTCTCATCTTTGCACAAGAATGCTCTGGAAGTGACCAGGGTGGCCCCCTTCCTCCGGGAAGTAGCCCCTACCTTACTGTACTGCTCACCTGGGCTCTCCCAAGCCCTGTCTCCTGGGCTGGGGTCTATGTGGTGCTCTCCCAGGACTGACCCCTCATGGCCACAACTGCCCAGCTCCAGCCACTGACAGCGGCTTAAACGGTGCCCACATCGCAATTCCTCACCCTATCCTTTCCCATTTACGTGCACTAAACATGAGGCTTCAATAAACACTACAATTCCTAAATATTCGGGGTACAAACACATGGTTATCAAATGAAGTCAAACTGCCACCATCCACTATCACCATCATTTCACCCAAAGTAAGGACACTTAAACGTCAAACAACTAGCAAAAGTATGACCTTAGAACAAAGTGAAGATGTCTGGATAGTTACACATAACTGCAGCGTCTGAAATCCTAACTGCCCCAAAAGCTATCCAGAAGTCATTTAGAACAGGAGAAAACAGAATCCCACAGAGCCCAACTCTCAGCACAGCCAAGAGCAAAGAAAATTCAACCTTCAAAATGCCCACAAGAGGGAAAATGACCCCACCCTGGACCCTGGGTAGCCAGGGAAAGCTGAGCAAGAGAGAAAAGAGGAAAACCAGAGGCTGGCCTGAGAGGCATCCAAAATCCCCACCAGAAAGAGGAAGTCAGAAGTCATGTGAGATAAGAGGGTTCTGAAGAGTCCTGGCAGGTCCCAAGGCCTCAAGGCTGAGAGCAGAATGTAAAAAGGAAGCAGAGGCATCCTTAGGAGACTGGGTGAAGGACACAAGGAGCAAATGGGAAAAAATTTGAGGCTTAAAAGAAAAAGGCAAAAAACCCAGATTATCAAACCCTCTCCCCACCACAGAAAAAGCAATCCAATAAAGGAACTGAACTTCAGACACGGAAAGAAAGCAGTGCACTTGAGTTAGGAACCTTCCAACTTGCTCAAACCGTGAGACAACAGATAAAAGCAGCCTAAATCCACGCAAAGACACTTGAATCAAAGCCCTTCAATGGATAGAAATTAACACCCCCCCTCAAGCAAAAAATTCAAAGCAGAAGAAAGCAGCAACACAAAACTCCAAAATGAATTAAATACCCTCAAACAAACTTCTGAGAATATCAGAAGCCACTTTGAATAAGAAATTAAAAACTTAAAGAAAAAGAGAAAAAAGCTAACTGAACTCTGCAAAGAAAGAGACAAAAATTTAGACAGACTCACTTCAGAAATGAAGTACCCATGGGAGAAGAGAGTCAGATGAAAACTTAATAAAAGACAAAACTCTGGGTGGCTGCCGTGGCTCAGCAGGCGGAGCTCTAACCTGCCGTGCTGGAGGTCTGGAGTTCGATCCCTGGTGCCTCCTGCCCATATGCAAATTAAAAAAATAAATAAATAAAATAAAAAATAAAAGACAAAAAATTAAGGCAGGAGAATGATCAAAAGAATGAAAACAAGACAAAGAAAGGACAGCCCTACAACAAGTAATTGAAATGGAAGATAGCCAATAATGGAGATGCTGAAAATGTAAAAGACAACAATTAAACACAACCAAAATCTAAGAAAATTTTCCAGAAATTAAAAAAAAAAGCCTCTATAACAAAAACTAACACCAGCACATGTTCGCATGGTGTGAGGAATTTTCACATCAGGGCTGAATCTCACCAAGAAAATCACTTTCCTATGAAGAGACACATTAACTGCATGAATTCCACATGAGAAAACACTAGGATTGGTAACACAACATACTGATTTACAATGTTTTCCTCATTTACAGCTGCATATTTTAAATCATGATATTTAAACAGAGCTAATCTAAAAGTGACTGTACAGGACTACTGCTGCTACTGCTAAGGGCTTATTCCAATGGTACAAGAAAGTTTCTGCCTGCATGATTTGAGAGTCCAGAGTTGATCCATGCTGCAGAGTCGACTTTTAATTGTCTCCGGTGAGGGGAAAAGGGGAAGAAACCCAATCTGAATGGACATACTAAAGAACCCTGTAATTATAATATAAAAACTCAGTGAACAGAAGTTAAGAGTATGGCTATCAGGTGGGGCATAATGTAAAGGGTCCTAGACTGTATGCTCTTACAGCAGTCACCATCTATTACGGAGCTGTAACTGTTATT
Organism: Myrmecophaga tridactyla; assembly: GCA_004026745.1. Taxonomy (NCBI): domain Eukaryota; kingdom Metazoa; phylum Chordata; class Mammalia; order Pilosa; family Myrmecophagidae; genus Myrmecophaga; species Myrmecophaga tridactyla. The sequence goes on from PVIY010017787.1 coordinate 24,791, forward strand.
TCTAAATTATGAGATACTGTTGTATATAGCCTGATCATTCCCAGAAACTTCGCATATTTACGTGACACCCAAGACTCAGAGTTAGAGCTCTGAAACTACGAAAATCAGCATTACCCCACATAGGAACTGTTTTAAAAGTTGAAAAAGGGCTCAGATTTTGATTAGAGATGAATGAAGCTGATCTGGACAGGACTGGGTAGATCAGAATACAGGATAAAAGATGATATCCATATTTTAAAACTTCAACTTCTGTGTAAGACATAAGGGAGAGATGTTTGTTGGTGCAAAATCTATGTTGTGGGTATCATGTTACCTAATTTAACTTGTATGGTCAATTTAGTTGAATATTGTAAATACATGGAATCTTGAATAGGGCATGAGATCTTATTGGTTTTCCAGGTTAATGTGATGTCCCGAAATATCCCAGAGTAATTTGGGCAGTGAATAAAAAAGTATTTGCAGAATCCCTTTGGGGGACAGAGGAGAAAAGAGGAAATATTCAACTTTTCCATTTGGAGAATTTCTGATATTCTCGCAAGCAGTGGGGACAACCAAATCAACAGGCTGAGTCTTTGATCTTGAGATTTGCCCCTATGAAATCTGTTCCTGCAAAGGATAGCCTAAGTCTACTAAAAATTATGCCTAAGACTCATCCCCAGAGAAAGCTTTTTGCTCAAATGTGGGCTCTCTCTCTAAGCCAACTCAGCAAGTGAACTCATTGCCCTTTCCCCCTATGTTGGACATGACTCCCAGGGTTGTAAATCCCCCTGGCAACATGGGACAGAGCTCCCAGGATTCACTAGAACCTGGCATCACGGGATTGAGAAAGCCTACTTGACCAAAAGGGGGAAGAGAGAAATAAGACAAGATAAAGTTTCAGTGGCTGAGAGATTTCAAATAAGAGTGAAGAGGTTATCCTGGAGGTTATTCTCATGCATCATATAGATATCCCTTTTTATTTTATGGTGTATTGGAGTGTCTGGAGGGAAGTACCTGAAACTGTTGAGCTATGTTCCAGTAGCCTTGATTCTTGAAGATGATTATTTAATGATACAGCTTTTACAATGTGACTGTGTGATTGTGAAACTTTCTGTCTCATTGCTCCTTTTATCCAGAGTATGAACAGAAGAGTAAAAAACACGGATAAAACTAAAATAATAATAGAAAAAAGAACTCCCTAGGAGTTGCAAAAAAATGGATGAGAAATAAATAATATGGGGAGATAAAAGGGTAAAAATTGGGTAGATTAAAATTCTGTGGGTCAACAAGGAGGGATAAGTTGTATGGGATATATGACTTCTTTTTTTTTCCTATTTCTTTTTCCGGAGTGATGCAAATGTTCTCTAAAAATGATCATGATGAAGAATACATAAGTATGTGAGGATATTGTGAACCACTGATATTATGACTGGACTGTACATGTGTGGATATTTCTCAGTAAAAATATTTTCTTAAAATAAAACTATGGAAATAAGAGAAAATTAAACCCATAGTAAGCATAAGGGAATAAATAAGCAGCAAAGATTAGAAGAGAATCTATATAATAGAAAATAACAAAAGTTAGAGGGGAAAAAAAAAAGAACCCTCTTTGGAAAACTAGCCTGTCATACTCTCAGCTCTAAGACATATCATTGTAAAAGTATTAGTTTTAAAGATAAAAAAAGTCCTCAAGGCCTCTAAGCAGAAAGATCAAATAACTCACAAGGTCAAGAGAATGAGAAAGACTCAGACGTTTCAAAGCCAAGGGACTCTGATAAGATAACCCTGCGCCCTCCTTGAGGAATCTACCAGGGGAAGCGCTGCACCCAATCCAGAGATGACTGAGAAGTCCCTGCAGAGCGGTGAACAATAAGCCGGGATCTAGTCAACAACAGATCTAAAACTAAAAAAAAAATCGGGATGAATGGAGAAGAATAATATCTAAATCATAAAACAATAATAAATCATTTATGTCCCAATAAGAAAAAAAGGTGACATATCAGATAGTAAGAGTCAAGGAAATGGGACCCAGGGCACTTAGAATCAGAAAGAAGCAAAACAAACAGACTCTATAAAATACAGCAATAGGACAATTGAGACCAAACTCTTCAGTCACATCAATAATTGTGAATGGGCTTAACTGTCTATTAAAAGAAGGTTTTCAGTTTGGCTCATAAAACGAGCCTGAACTATATGCGGTACACCTGAGGCACATCTATAACCAAGTGTTTCAGAAAGGTACTGGCCAAGAAAAAACGGACAAATGGAAACCTTATTTAGAAAGCAGGGGTCATGAGTCTTGGATCAGACCCGTTCCCAAAGCATTCAATGCGATCAAGGAAGAAGCTTGGTAAAGCTAACAGTGTACTTCTCAGTGAAGATGTGACTGTGTGAGCATGTAACAGCAACCACCTGGATGAGGCAGAAGCTACAGGACTACAGGGGACAGACAGAAACACACCTTAAGAGGAGCCTTGGACACACCATGCTCTTCCAGAGCAGATCACACAAACTAAAGGATGTGTATCAACAGGCTGTGCCTCAGGGACGTATACCTTGAACCTGACACCCTGGTAACACGAGGACATTACCTTCCCAAGTGCACAGGGGCAGGCACAAAAACTGACCATCTGTTAGGTCACAGAGAAAACACCAGTAAGTTCCATAAAGTAGAAATGTTATAAACTTTCTAATCACAATACAAAGTTAACTAAACATTGTTAATAAAATCAAAGAACAAAAAGGTCCTTCCACCTGCAAACTGAATCAAATAAATTTACCTTTATGAAAAACTCAGCACTCGCACCATTCTCATTTTCTTATTTTACTGCAGACTGGAGGAAACAAACTCACAGCCTCGTGTCTGCTAAGTGCCCACCTCTCTCAGGGTTACTGCCCAGCCCCAGACCTGCCACCTGCCACCAACCCCCCGTTTCTCCCCCAATGCCCCATACCAGGGTATGGCCCACCATCTGCCCTGCCAACCAAACCAAAGACCTGGACTCCTCCTCCCAAATCCCCATATCAGAACTTATCCTTCTACTGTCCATCACTTCCCAATTTCTTCTACCTCCAGAGATTCCGGTTTCACTGGCTTGGGATGGGACCTAGGTGTCAGTCAATGTCTTTAAAGCTCCTCAGGTGATCCCAACTGCAACCAGAGTGCTGAGACCCATGGCTGCAGACGTGGCCCCCTCTGAAACCATGTTCCTGGCCTAATTTCTTTCAATCTCACTCAGCCTCAGGGGTCACTTCCTTTGGGAAGTTTTCTGGGTGAGTGGCTCCTCTCAGGTGCAGTCCCAGAGCCCTCCACAGCACCTGACCTGCAAGTGCATATGTGCCAAGTGGCTTACCTTTTCCAACTGCCCTGGAGCCCCTCAAATCAAGGACCTCAAATTTAATCTCTAAATACCCAGGGCTTCATTCAGTGCCTGGCACACAGAAGGTATTCAGCTAGGTGGTTATTCAGTCAGTTAACTGGGGGACATCAGGAAAACGGCAGCCCCAGAATGGGCAAGGGAAGGAGGGAGACTTTGGCTCCTTCTGGGAAGAACAAGTGGCCAAGTCAGATTATCTCAGACTAGCAGGTGAAAGTGTCTGAGGAATCCTGTGAAGACTTTTCACAGGAATTCTTATGCAATAATCTCATCCACTGAAACCAGGGGCTTTCCTTTTCAACCACTTACTGAAACTTGGGTAACTTTTCTAAAGCATATTCCAGTTATATTTTCCAAATTGTCTAAAGAATTATTTCCAGAATCAAGGATTCTGTCCTATTTAAACCTAAGCAATAACCAAAAAATAGTGAACACCTCCTGCCTATTTTCTTCCCTCTATGAACTCAATGGTATGAGTTTTTATACCAAGCATGATACAAAAACAATTCTTGATGGTAACTGTATTTCTGTACACATGAAAGAAAACGGAACATAAAGTAATCTGTCACATGTATCAATTCATGCTTTCAAATTTGAAACATGGATTCAAGACACCATAAACTAAAATGGTGATTCAGAAAAACGGAGAGAAAGTCCATGGTGCCAGCTGAGCACCTTAAAAAAGATCTGTTAAAGCACCTTCCCGACAGTGAACTGCTGAGACAGGGTGCCTGCTCTCAAGGCCAAACCATCGCAAGATGCCTTTGGAGGGGAGAACTGAGGTGGGAGACTCCTTCCCTGGAAGTAAATACAGTCCTGTGTTGGAGCTTCAGCAGGGAAAGGGCCCTGATGCGAATCCCTTCCCATCGACAACAGGAAAGCCTGCACAGCCAAGAAGCAAGGGTTGGCTGACCCGCGGTCAGGCCCTGCCTTCTTTGCCACGCAGAGGTGCTGCACACCCTCTGAAGGCGGGTGACACACACATACTTAGCACAGCCGCTCAGGCAGGCCTTCTGCATGGCATCGATGGTGTACCGGAGGAACTCATGGGCGTCCTCTTGGTTCCCAAAGCGGAAGTGCCGGGCAATTTCTAAAACCGGAAGGAGAGAAGTGTCAGATTGGTAGGAAGAACACCTGCTGTTCTCAGAACTGCCCGAGTATAAAATGACACCTTCCACGTGGCAAATAAAGAAAACAAGAGCACTGCGTGAGCACTACAAGCCAATCATGACTCGCTGCAGTTTTCAGCTTCTTAGTAAGACCCAATGGCTCAAATGTTCAACACCTGAGACGAACACAAACGCCACTGAGCATCAAGCCACTAAAAAGGTAAAATTTCACTGACTTAAACTAGCTCTCCAAAGAGCCCATACAGAATAAAAATAGATTATAATCATGTCACTGCATCGTATTTTATACGGGTTTCAAAAAGCAACTGACAGATCACTCCTGCCACATGAAATGGACATCTGACGGCAGTGGGCATCAGGTTCCCCCAGCGAGCTGGACTTGCCAAGCATTCTGCATCCCACTCCACCCCCAGGCTCTCATCCAGGCTGAACAGCCTACCTAAAACTCCCAACCAGCCCCCAGCCTGGCCCCTCCCTAACTGCCCGTCCTTCAAAGCCAAGGTCATGTCCAGCCTCACGGTGGGGCCTTCCCACCCCTGGGACCCGCTGAAGCACTGTTCCTTTCGCCTGCATCACTAAATGTGGGCATATTAATCCACTACAAGATGACAAGCTACCAAGAACAGGACCCCTGGGATTTTGTTCAAGACCCTTCACTCAGTATCTTAGAGCAGCTAGAAGTAAAAACCAAGAATTGTGGTATTCTAAAACATATTAAACTCTGAAATCTGTTCTACAACTGTTGTGCAGTGCTTTGAAATTTACTGCTTTTTTGTATATATGTTATTTTTCACAAGAAAGAAAAAAGTCGATTGTGATGATAAAAAAAAATATTTATTCCTTCTAGCCTACTATATTCTGGAGAACCTAGAAAGAAAAATCTGAGAGGATCACATGGTAGTCCGTGACAAACTCTGGGCTCTGTCCTGCAACTACTTGTTGAAGAGTGCTTTGAAAACTACTGCTTTTTTCTTTCTTTGCTTTGTATATATGTTATGTTACACAATAAAAAAAGTTAAAAAAAAAAAAAAAGGCCCCCCTCTCTTACCACCCCCTCGCTAGCCCCAAGTGCAGTGTTCCCAACAGTGGGGCGGCTCTTACTTTTCAGATCTCGGATGAAGGAGATGGGCTTGATGGCATTGCCGCTGTTGGCGAAGGCCTGAATGATGTGATTCTGCATGACACACAGCATGCAGAAACCACCGTGGTGACCTGTGGAAATGGGAGCAGCAGTCATCTTAGGTCGAGAGCGTCCAGGAGAATCTGATGACAGCCCACCCAACATAAAAGAAAGGAAAAGCACATGACAGCAAACCAGTCTATGAAAATACGGCTGAGCCAGACAGCCAAGACTCCCCAAGCCAGCCAGCAATGGCCAAGGAAATGCTCTTCTCTGTTGGACACTTCGAAGGGCCGTGACTCATCCAGAGCTCCTGCTTCTGACAACATCACACAATCACTCCAGCTTGATGTTTTTGAGCTGCATTAAATTATTTTCCTATTTCACTGGTACTATACACTTACAAAAAGAATAAGTCTGATTTTCAAAATGAAGTTTAGAAAAAAAATTTTTTCTAATTTCCTTGTTGCATCGCATGGTCAATATGCTGGCATACTGTGGGGCTTCCTGACATCCCTTCAGTTTGCTCCTCAAATGCAGAAACCTCAGCTCCACTGCTTATAGCAAATGCCTTACTGCTATATTTCAGGGGCCAGCAAACTCTTCTGTAAAGAGCCAGATAGTGAGTACTTTTGGCTTTGGGGACCAGATGGTCTCTGTCAAAACTATATAATTCTGCCATCGTAGAACAGAAGCACCTTACACAATAGCTAAGCAAACAGGTATGGCTATATTCCAACAAAAAACGTACTAAAACGGAGTGGGTATCATTTAGCCTGTGGGCCAGTCTGTGAACCTCTGCTGTATAGGCTACTTGTTCCTCTTTAGCCATTAGGCCAAAAAGCGATACATTTTTAGCTTCTCTAAAATTATGAAATATTTCAGACAGAAAGAGAAGTACAAAGAACATACCACCAGCTTTTAGGTGCTTTTTACTAAGATTGGGGCAGAAGTGGAACACTCTTCTCAGCCTCTGATCCATTCTCCATGTTCCTTCAGAGGGACCTACTATCTTGAATTAGATCATTATCACCCTCCAACACACATTTACATGCATGTGTGCATAAAAAACATATGGCATTATAATACATTTCTACAAACTTACTCATTATAATACATTTCTACAAACTTACTCATGGAACTGTCCTGTACGTTCTGTGTCACTCGGCAACTCTCTTTTAAAATCCACGTTGCTAGACTTAACCCTGGCTCATTCTTACAGCTAGGTATTTCACTGGATGACTAGGTTACAGTTCGTTTATATATTGCCCGTTTTATGTGCATACAAACATCACAACAAATGCTCCTGGACCCTTTTCCTTGTGTACCTGTGAGTTTCTCTAAGGCGTACACCTACAAGATAAATTTCTGGGTCAAAGGGGAAGCACATCTCAATTCTACAAGCCACTGCTATCTAGATAGACTCAACAGCATGTAATCTTTGCAAACAGATCAATTTCATAACATAAAATTCAATCTGCATCAAATATTCCCCTTTTAACAACTCAGCTGGCCAGTTATTTAGACCCATCTCAAAATCAATAATGGAGTATCACACAGCTTATTTACAAAATAAACATAAAAATGTTAGTCTTTACACATAAAAACTTGGGAAGATACCCAAAAACTCTTTATGGGATTATCTTTATATAAAGGAAAGGCTTTTATTTTTCACTGTAATCTTTTCTTGTTTGACTATTTGAAACGTATCTTTATTACATTTATTTTTAACTGACAAAAATGATTTTGTGTGGGGGCCTCAAAATAAAGCAAAAACATAATGTGCTGTTTTAAATATCTTAAAATGTAAAGCTTAACAAATTTTAAACAAACAAGCAGAGCTCCTTTTTCCAAATACCTAACTGAAGGTAAATTATTTACTATATTGATCTTCTACTCATTTCTAAAATGCTGCTGACTTTGAGCCTGAGAAGACATCATTCTTACAGAGAGGAAGTAACAACCTAAGGCAAAACATATGACACAAGGTCTCTCAAATATCTCACAATACATGAGATTAATTTAGGTGGCACATGGACAAACACTTAAAAGAAAGACATTTTTTTTTTTTTTTCAAATAACTATTATTTTTAATGAAAGTGTACTAAGTATTATAAAATGTTCAATGTATATAATTATACTGTTTTAACATATTAACAAAGCAATGTAAGTTCTTATTTTTTACTTACATGTTGTTTTAACTGATTATAACAATTGAAATTGCATTTGACTCTTATGATCCTTATCACATTTTGTGATTAATCATTTTATATCTGCTTAAAACCTTTATTAAACCCTATTTAAATATAAAAGAAGAAAGACATTTTAATGCACCCAAGGTTAAGGTTTAATTTTATGTTCCTCTAGGGTTTTTACATAAAGTCTTTATTTTCAAGCTACGTATTGGTGGTCAGAAATGGTTCCACCACCTGGCAGGAACTGGTGCTCCATCGTACATGGACAGGACAACCTTGCCATGTTCAAGGCACATCTCAGGGTTTCTGAGAATATTCAGTGTAATTCGAGGAGAGGACAGCCAAACTCACTTAGTGGCCACTGAGATCCAGTGGTGTAGAGGTGAAAGCGCAAAGACTTTTCTCTCCATGTGTTTTATTCTAAAAAAGTTAAGAAATTAAGGTATATTAACACTGTGCTTATTATCAATAAATTGTAACACATCATGGCTTATAAAAGCCATGTCAAGTGAATTTATAGATGTTTTCTAGTTTTAACTACACTAATCCTCACAGGGTTGACAAATGATTCAAAAAGATTCCTGCAAAGAATCCAAGAATGGAAGACAGTGGAAGCATAGTTGACAAATAAACAGCAGAGCTAACAAACCTACCATTAGCAGGACCTTGTCATCAACACCATGAGATAAAAACAACCTAGTCAAATCTTACCAAAAGTCTGCTCCACACAACCTCAAGATTACCAAGGTGACTATTTGAATTAGGAACTTACAATCATCAACTTCATTTAAAATGTACATTGTGCCTTGAGATAGTAACAATTGCTGCTATGAAATATCAGGAAGATATTTAAAAATACTATTCTCGTTTCCATTGCAAGGTCATCTTTCATTCATTCATCTTAAAAAATAATGCCACTGAACATGCCATGCAATCCATAACTTTATTATATTTCGCTTTTCCCACATTCCCACCCATTTCCTCCAGTTTCTGGCCCTATCCTGATTTTTTTTTTTTTTCACGGACAGGCAGCAGGAATTAAACCTGGGTCTCCAGTATGGCAGGCGAGAACTCTGCCACTGAGCCACCGTGGCCTGCCCCCATCCTGATTTTGATCACAGTCTTTTAATTAATTGTTCTCTTATTTGTTATTGGGTTGGTTTTTTTTAAATGTTTTATCATGTTAATTCCTAAATACAAAATCATTGTCTTGCTTGTTTTTAAACTTTGTAATAGGAATTCATGCCATACGCAGTCATTCAACATTATGGTATTAAGATTCAGTCAGGCAGCTGTATTCGTTCTTCTCAGTGCTGTATAATATTCCACCTGGTAACTCAATCATAACTCACATTTTCATTCTTCTCCTCCTAGACAGCTGGGTTACTCAGCTGTTTGCTACAGATACTTTTACAGGGCTCTCCTGGTATATATGTTCAAGAACTGCTTGGTAGCAGAATCACTGGGTAATACATTTGGAAGAGAATGATAAGTGGAGTATAAAAGGAATCTCAAGGATCTACATCCTCTCTAACACATTCAATACTGCCAGACTTCAGGATTTTCATCACTTATAAACATGCGGAATCATGGTTCTGACAGTACTTCTCTGTGGCCAGACGTCTTTTTCCTTGTTGATTTTTGTAGTTCCTTATATATTCTTGGTACCAATCCCTCGGTTGCTTTTATGTTTCACAGGTGCTTCTTCCAGTTTGTAATGGCTGTTTAATTTTCTTCAGGTGTTCTTTGATGAACAAAAGTTCTTACTTTTAAGTTTTACTTTTTAAAAAAATATTTTTATTGACAAATCTTCATGCATATATAGTCCGTATCTGGTATACAATCAATAGCTCACAATATCAGCACATAATTGTGTATTCATCACCATGATCATTTTTAGAACATTTGCATCACTCCAAAATAAAAAAAACAAACATATATCCCATACTCCTTAACTCTCCCTCTCATTAACCACTAGTATTTCAATCAACCCAATTTTACCCTTACCCCCCATTATTTATTTTTTATCCATATTTTTTTACTCACCTATCCACACCCTAGATAAAAGGAGCATGAGACACAAGGTTGCACAATCACAACGTCATGCTGTAAAAGCTATATCATTAATAATCTTCAAGAATCGAGGCTACTTTTTCAGGTAGTTCCCTCCAGCCTCTCCATTACATCTTGGATAATAAGGTGATATCTACTTAATGCGTAAGAATAACCTCCAGGATAACCTCTTGACTATTTGAAATCTCTCAGCCACTGAAACTTTATCTTGTCTTATTTCTCTCTTCCCCCTTTTGGTCAAGTAGGCTTTCTCAATCCCATGATGCCAGGTCCTGGCGAATCCTGGGAGTTCTGTCCCACGTTGCAAGGGAGATTTGCAACCCTGGGAGTCATGTCCAACATAGGGGGAAAGGGCAGTTGAGTTCACTTGCTGAGTTGGCTTAGAGAGAGAGCCCACATCTGAGCAAAAAGGTTTCTCTGGGGATGAGTCTTAGGCATAATTTTTAGTAGGCTTAGGCTATCCTTTGCAGGAACAAATTTCATAGGGGCAAACCCCAAGATCAAGGACTTAGCCTGTTGATTTGGTTGTCCCCACTGCTTGCGAGAATATCAGAAATTCTCCAAATGGAAAAGTTGAATATTTCCTCCTTTCTCCTCTGTCCCCAAAAGGGATTCTGCAAATACTTTTTTATTCACTGCCCAAACTACTCTGGAATATTTCGGGACATCACTTTAACCTGGAAAACCAATAAGATCTCATACCCTATTCAGGATTCCATGTACTTACGATATCCAACTAAACTGACCATACAAGTTAAATTAGGTAACATGCTACCCAATACATAAATTTTGCACCAACAAACATCTCTCCTTTAAGTCTTACAAAGAAGTTGAAGTTTTAAAATATGGATGATATCATCTTTTATTCTGTATTCTGATCTACTCCAGTCCTGTCCAGATCAGCTTCATTCATCTCTAGTCAAAATCTGATCCCCTTTTCAACTTTTAAAACAGTTCCTGTATGGGGTAATGCTGATTTTCATAGTTTCAGAGCTCTAACTCTGAGTCTCAGGTGTTACATAAATACCTGAAGTTTCTGGGAATGACCAGGTTATATACACAAGCAGTATCTTATTAATTCAGAAATAACTGAATATATGCGACTGCTGTAAGAGCCTACAATCTAGGACCCTTTATGAGATGTCCCAACCTAATCACCTGTGCTCTCAACTTCACTTCACCGAGTTTTTATATTATAGTTAGTCCATATGAATGAGGCATGATAATATTTGTCTGTTCCTGACATTTCATACAACATACTAAGTTTTACTTTTGATATTAAGTTTTTAATGTATCTGAAGTTCACTTTTTTATATGCTATGAAATGGAAATCCTGTTTCTTTTTTTTTCCATATGGAAACAGTTTTTTCAGTTCCAAAACTGCTGGTCCACATATATGTGAAAAATTGCAATTTCCAAATATATGCAGGTCTGTTTCTAGACTCTATTCCATTTCATCGGTCTGTATGTCCTCTCCCTGATCCAATACTATTATGTCAATTTCTATGATTTACAGGAAGTCTGCAGAGTTGGCAGGGAATGTCCCTGCTCATTTTTCCTCAGACATGTCTTGACTATTTTTTGATCCTTTGGTTTCCTTTCCCACATAAATTTTACATTACGGTCCACTAAAAACCCTGATGGGATTTTTTTTCTAACTGGTGCTAAATTAAGCTTACACATTTGGGTTGAACCAACATTTTTATGATATTAAGCCTTCCTTCTGTGAATACTGTCCCTCCATTTATGCAGGTATCACTTAACATCCTATAGTAAAGATTTTCTGCATACAGATCTTGCACATCTCACTAAATTTAGGTGTAGGTACTTTATCCTTTTGGTTGCTACTATGATTTTTTCTATATAAGCAAAATTTTAAACAGCTGCTTATTGTTGGTGTAGAGACCATCTACTACTTTTGTGTACGGACAAAAAAAAACTATACTATGTCTAGCAATGCTGCCAAATTCCCCTTGCCAAGGTTCTGATAATCTGCTGACCTGTTCTTTTGGTTTTCTGTGCAGGCAGAGGTGTTGTTTGCAGATAGCGATGGAGCAGCAGCACAGAAGGGAGCAGGAGTGCTGACGGCGGTCTCACTTCCGATTTTGGAGAGGATGCCTTGGATATTTCCCCATTTAGAATGATGCTTTTTGCAGGCTTTTTTTTATAGATACCCTTTATAAAGTTAAGGAAACTGTGCTAAGAGTATTTTGTCATGGTTTTCCTTTTAGCATCTTAATTAAACACTAGTAATTAATTAAGGTAGCTGAATTAATAATTGCTTACATCGGATATACTGTGTGCCAAGTACTCTTCTGAGTCTTTTTGTAATTCATTTCAGCCTCACAAAAACCCTACCAGGAAGACAGTATTACTATTTCACAAGTGAGGAACTGGGAGCATAAAGAGATAAGAAATCACAGCTACTGAGTGGCAGAACAAAGGCCTGGCTCTAGAGTCTGCTTCTAAACTACCATTCTCTCCGTAAAGCACATCTAGAAATTTTCTCATCTTAGAATATTCTCACATTCCTAGGGTGAACATGAGTTGCTCACTGTGTTTTAAAACTTGAAATCAACTTGCTAGTGCTTTGTTAAGCATGTTCATATCCATAGTCATGAATAAAACAGGCTTCTTTTCCATACTGTCCTCATTTAATTTTGTTATCTGAGTTATGCACACCTCACAGAATGAGTTAGGGAACATTCTCTCTTTTCTAGTCTTCGGGAGAGTATGAGAAGGGTCAGGATGACCTGTTTCTTAAAAGTTTCACATGACACCATAAAATCATCTCAACCTGGTGTTTTCTTTATGAGAAGATTTTTAATCACTGCTTCAATTTCTTTAACAGTTAAAAGACTATTGAAACTTTCTATTTTCTTCAGTTTTGGTTAAGTTCCAATTAATTTCTTATTTCACCCATTTTTAATTTTTAGTTTGAAATATCTTTTATAACATACATAAAATGCTGGCACAGTGATATAAAGTCTATAAAGAAGACTATGTATTTTGGAGGTTTTTTTTAAACCTTTTTTACTCTTTGGGTAATCACTATAAAAAGAGTCTGGAGACCATTACTCTACCTGAATGATTCAGTTTCCTAACCTGGTCTTGCAGCAGGCACAATTCACCTTAGGCTTTGTGGGTTACTACGCATGTGAAACTCCCTGCTCACTTTGCCCCAGACTGAGAATGGCCACACCATGAGTACACGGCTCTGTATGCCTTGGGCACTGGCGGGTTCAGGGGACCCAGATCCACCCCAATGCCAAAGAGCCCCACTCACAGTGGCGGGCATGCTCCTTGGACAGCAAGTAGTTGGCTAGAGGTGGCGTGTAGGTCAGACACTGGATGGTTGAGTTCAGGAAGCAGGTGTTGCCAAGGTTGTGGAGACCGGCTCCAACCCGGTAAATACGCTCCCACTTCAAAGACAACCGCTCCACGGGGAAGAGCACTTTCTGTGGGGCTGGGACACCATCACTGCAGCTTTCATATGTATGCTCGCTGCCTAAGGGAGAGACCAGGGAAGACAGAATGGCAGTCTACATCTATGCAAAGGTGTAGTATTAGCGAGGCCACAAAAAGAAACTGCTTACACATACACTGACCAATGCAGTTGCTCAGAACACTGCAGTTAAGAATAGCCAACCAGCGTTCCTCTCTAACAGAAGTTCCTGAAAAGCTTGGAAGTAAATCTGATCACCCCTTGGGACCACTCAGACTGCTTAGCTCTAGGATTCACAGACCCTTCCATGGACTAGAAGATAAGATTCAGAGAGTGAGAAGCTGAAGGAGGCAGGCCCTGGTCCCCTGCACTGTATCCTGTCTCCCAAGCAGCCTACATCATTTTTCTTTCCCAATTTCCAAGCCGTGCTTTGGGTTCTATGAAACTTGAGGAGGAGATAGGTGGGAAGCAAGTTTCAAGGAACTTCTAAAACACAGATAGATCTCTCTCCTACCTTGTATCAATATTTCTACAACTAAAATCAGTGACCCCCCCCACCCTAGTAAAAGTCATAATCCTCTGAACACTTTGTTTCTGTTTCTACTTCAGTCCACCCCAGCCACCCAGTACCCAGCAAGCGCCGCTGCAGCACCCTCCCATACATGTGTCCCGTCTCCTGGGGTGCGTACCCTGTCTTCGGGCCTGTGCTTCCTCAGCACTCCTGTGGCGACTGGCTCCCTCTGTTTTAGGGTTCAGCAACACATATTTGCTCTTTAGAGATTCCAGCTGGTAGGAGAAACCCTTGCTGGCTGGCTCAAACTCGATCTTCTGTAAAAGGACCTTCTTGGCAGAGGAGGCCAGAAGTCTCCCCAGATCCCCATCATCAGCCAAGTCCTTGCGGCCAGGTTTCAGAGCTTCCTTCAGCTTGTCAACTATAGGCATGGTGTGTCACTGTGGGGACAAGAAGGAACACTGAGCTATGAATTCTGAAGGCCTCAGGAACAGAAACACCATTTTTCTAAAAATCCCCTTTAGTCACCAAGGACGCTCTACACCATGAAAGCTTCCCTGGACCAGTTTCCAGCTCTACATGGAAGTGCAAAACACGGAAGCACGTTACTGACCATTTGGAAGCAGCAGAGTCCCTGTTCCCCATCTCAAATAGACAAGGTGCCCCCACAGGAGAGCTAATGGGCAGTAACCAACTGGGGAGGCAAGGCTGCCCCTCCACGGGCATCTCGTCAACAAAGTTTATCAATGACTACAGACGTCAGGCTTGGTACAATTGCCAGTACCCCCTCAAAAGGCCATTAGGTTGTGGTGCCTACTCAAAACCAGGGAAACATTAATCCTGTTAGGAGTCTCACAGACATACACAAAATCCATGTGATAGAGGAGTGTGCTGGATTGAACAGAGCCCCCCCGCCCCAATTCATGTCCACCTGGAACTTCAGAGTGTGATCTCATTGGATAACAGGGTCTTTGCAGATATATTAGTGAAGGTGAGATTTAGGGTGGGCCCTGAATCCCACAGGACTTCTTATGATGTCCTCATAAGAAGAACACTGGACAGAGACACAGACACAGAGGGAAGATGGTGGCAGGGACTGAAACCATACAGCCACAAGTCAAAGAAGGTCTGGGGACACTAGAAGCTGGGAGAGGCAAGGAAGAATCCCTCCCCCTCCCCCGGAGACTGTGGAAGGACCAGGGCCTTGCCAAAACCCTGATTTCTGTTGTTTTAAGCCATTCAGTTTATGGTAATTTGTTACAGCAGTCCCAGGATACTAGTACAAGAAATTAGCATGGCAAGTCAGATAAGAACGCCCATTTTAATAGACCCTTAGACTGGTACTGATCACTACGAAGGCCACAAGCCCCCTGGGCTACCAGACACATGGAATGACACCAGTCCAGACTGAAATGTGCTGTAAACATAAAACACACTGAAAATGTGTTTAAGGTTTACAAAATTTAGTATAAGAAAAGATGTTGAAGTTTCTCTATAATTTTTAGACTGATTACATGTTAAAATAATACTTTACATATAATGAGTTGAATAAAATATAGTATTAAAATTAGTTTTACTTTTTTTTTTATGAGGTTACTATAGTATAGTACATTACAATTCTAGCTTATATTTCCACTGGGCAATAAGAGAGGAAAGAGAAAAAAAAGAAAAAAGTAAGAAGACTAGCGAATAATACAGATAAGATGGCTATACTTAAGCAAATCTTCCCACAGACCACTCATCAAAACATAAGGACAAGGAGGCAAAGTGGGTGAGTGGCCAGATCACAGGCCTGGCTCACTCCTTGCCCCACTGCTCATTAACTGGGAAGCCTAGGGAAAATCAGCCTAACTTCTCCAACCCTTCTTGTCTTCCATTGTTAAAAGGAGACAAAAGTAGCTCCTCACGTGGCTGCCAGGAGTAGGCCAATAGCACACACTTGACAGGGGATGATACTGCTACCCAGCATCCCCAGGAGATGACTGAGGCTGGCCAGCATCTACAAAGGAGGAGGAGGCCCAGTCACTCTCTGCTACATTTGTATCCCTCATTTCTTGTCCACTCACAGACCTTGCAACTCCAGCCCTAGCCAAAGCTCAAGGACCATTTTAGCCACACTTAGAAAACTCTGGTCAGAGAAGCAATGACGCCCCCTGGTGCCCAGTATCCGGCCTGCCAGGAAAGAACCAGCTAGTCTGTCAGCTACCCCAAAACTGTTCTGGTAAAAGCAAGAACTTCCTCCAACAGCTCATGGGACCATTCAAACATTATGATTCAGCTAATTCTGCTCATGGATCCAATTTCTCTTTCTACAAAAATCTCTGTGAAGAAATGTAAGAAGCTTAACTAAAGAATAAAAAAGCATCCATGAGCTCTGTGATTTAAGGAAATAAAAGATCCTTTTGGCAGGGGATCCTTCTTCGAGTCCTCACCAATTCAAGAACCACTGCAGGGTCTCATTCAGGTAGTCGTTGAAAACATACAACTACACAGAAGCTTTTGCAGGCTTACCTGGGACAGGTGAATGTGGGCCAGATGCCTCTGCAGCATCAAATCAGGTTATCAAGGAAGGGACCGTGTCAGACTGGGCAGGTGCTAGGCTAGGCGAATGCATTCAGGTGCTCTTCAGCCTGTTAAAGGCCAAGCTGCTGAAAGCTTTTGCAGAACGGGTATGAAAATCTGTGGAATGAATGGCAAGATCTTCAGGTGAGGCCGACTTCTCCCCACGGATGCCACGCGCAAGAACGTGGACATTACGAATCTACCAGGAACGAATCATTACGAAATACCGAAATATCAAGAGCTCCAGAATCCAGCAGAATATGGAGAATAGTGCTGACCAGACACAAACCTTCAGAGTGAACTCAATACCTCTGCTCTGCATCTTAACTAGGACAATGGCAATTCCAGCAAACAAAATTTCTACTCACTGGCCAGTCTAAATCTCACTTCCAAAGAATAAGCGGTAACAGATCATCATCCTACACCTTTGGATTTCATGAACTAGTAAAATTTCAACAAAAAAAAGGGGAGGGGGTAATAAGACTTGCAAAGTTTTACTCTACTAAACACGGATTTTTTTTCCTTAAACTATCATCTGCAGGCTGGCCACGGTGGCTCAGAAGCAGAGATTTTGCCTGCCATGCCGGAGACTCAGGTTCAATTCCCCGTGCCTGCCCACGCAAGCAAAACAACAACAACAAAGAACTATCATCTGCAATCACTGATTACACAAAATTCAGGTACTTAAGAAATACCCTTTCACTGTGAAAACGTTCAAATATACCCAAATGTAGAGAGAACAGTATAGTGAGCCCTGTGCTCCAGTTATTCAGCTTCAATGATTTCTATCTTGATCCACTTTCCCATCCCCAGATTACTTTAAAGCAAATCCAGTATATGATTTCACCCATGAATAAAAGCATACTAACATAAAATGGTAGACTGAGTATGCTCTTGGAATGAAGGATGAGCCTGATAGATATTTAGCTTTTAATAGGGTACAAGTTCATTACTTTGTCTACTGAAAGCCGAGATCTTGGTCATACCGGGTCCATCGGCTCAAATCTGGGACCCGTAGCTAGAAGATAACAGACTCTGAGAGTTCAATGCCTTTAAGTCAAATTAATCTGAGACAAGGAGCTTAAATAACAGACACCCACTCCATAAGTAGCTCCTGAATGCAGAGCTAAATGTTTTGACAGAGATCAACCTTTACTTCAAGCAATTTCACTCGAAACATTGTAAATAACCCAATACTCGTTTCCTCCTCTGAGATGTGTATATGTATATCTATCTATCTATCTGCATATATATCTACCTCCAAGACTACTCAAACATAGCTTCCTCAAAACACCATTCAAGCACATTCTCTCTCCTTTTCCCCTTTAAATTCACTTTTCCAGGATGAACTGCACTCCAGAGTGACACCATCAGCCACGTGCTGCTGGGGGAGGAGTAAAAGAAGAAGCATGCAGAGGCCTTCCCAGGGACCGCTGTTAGAGTGGGGCCTCCAGGGCTCTTCTGCAGAGCGCCAAGGCTCCGCTGGGAAAAGAGCAAATTGAGCAGCTTTCCCCTTCAAGGCTGGATTCTTGCCATCCATTAGAGACACTGGCCTGTGAGCACCGGGATATTCTCACCTATCACCTCCACCTCGGTTTTAGGGTGCTACCCCATCAGGCAAAATGCCGAGGAAACCGAATATTGCCCGACAAGAGGCAACGCGTATTTAAACAGCCCACAGCCGGTACCGGCGCTCAGGGACCGCCTCCTCCACCGTGACCGTGGGAAGGTTACCTTCTCCAGGGGGGAGCCCTCCCCACGTCTCCCAGTTACAGAAAACAAGCAAAAAGCTCTCTCCGACTGACTCTGACCATTCCAAAAAAGGTCGGACGGGATCCGGTGTAAATGATGCTTTCGTGGGTTAAGACTGTGCCCGACACTGCCGCTGGCCACTGCCGCCTCTCCTGGCCCTGGGTCCTGGTTGGGGTCCACCGGGGACAGGAGAAGGCAGATCTCACGCAGTGACAAACGCACTCCTCCCGGCCCCTCCACGAGGACACCCTGGACCTCTCACAGGGGACGCATCCCAGGGTCCGCTCCTCGAAACTCCACGGGGACACCCCGGACCCCTCGGGGGCGGCGTTGCCCCCGGCCCGCTCCCCAAGCCTCCCCAGGGACACCCCGGACCCCTCGCGACGCGTGCGCGCGGCCCCTCAGAACGCCCGTGGGTGCGCCCCGCCACCCCTTGCAGCGCCCCGGGCCCGGCAACATCTCCACCCCTTTCTCACGGCCGCGGTGGGGCCCCGCGGCGACACCCCTGACAGCGGCCCTGATCCGTCCAGCCTACCGTGGCGCCCGGTCGGCCTGATACGGGCCCGCGCAGCGGTGGCGTCTCCTGCGACCCGCGGCCCCGCACACGCACCATCCGGGCCTCCGGCGCCTCACACACGTGTCACAGAGACGCTTAAAGAGGCCTTGCCCTGCGCCGCGCGCTGCGCCGACGCCAGACGCTCCAGCAACTTTAAGAGGCGGAGCTATCGCCGGACCCAGTTTCCTGGGCCCGCCCGCGGCCGCTCTCCGCGCGGGAGACGTCACCGTCCCCTCCCGGGCCCCGGTCAGCCTACGCAATGACGCAACCACGCTGCGACAAAGTCGTCACGCAGCGAGTTCCCGCAGAGCACGTGACGCCGCCTCCACTTCCGGGGCGGGGCAGGGCGCACGCGCCTGGTGCTGAGTGCCCCGGGGTCACTCCCTCCTCCCTTCGATGCTTTGTGTGAAGTGCGCACCCCACGCCCCTCCAGGGGGAGTGGCTTGGGCTAAGGTCCACCCTCAGCCCCAGGCAGGCCTGTGGCCCAGCTGCCCAGGCCTGGAGGGACTTTGTGACCTACTGATGAAGTGCTGCTATCTTGCACCTGGCCGTTCTGACCGCACTCATTTCTTCAGCTGCGTGGGCTAGTTCTGGGGAGAAGCGGGTGCAGAGGCGGAGGGACCTGGGTCTGCAACCTCTGGGGGACTTACCTGCAGTTCGAAGTCCTGCGTGATGGGGACAGCGTCCTCGGTAAAAGCCAGGGAATGCCAAGGCAAAAGCGGTTTTTCGGATGAAGGGATCAAGAAGTGGTGGCATTCGCCCTTTGAAGCGTCCGGAGACTATTTCCCATTCCCTAGGCCCACCCCACCTTCCTAAAGCATCCCCCCTTGACAACTGTATATTAAGGTCTTGGCTGAGTTTTTACAAAAACATACTGCTTTTGCAGTTTTTTCAGTCTTCAATTGAAACAAGGACTCAAACAAAGGCTAGTCTCACTATTCTGAACTTGAGACAGTGTGCAAGATGACTGATTAAAGATTGGGGGCAAGGAACACCCGCAATGGCAGGGGAATCGGGAAAACTGGGTTTTATCCCTCCTCATCCCTAATTAGCTGGTTGCTTCTTTTAAATTACTCAGGTCGACATCTCTTTACTTCTGGTAATAAAACTGACAACATTTACTACCTTTGCCGAGCTCAGATTAAGTGTGCTAGATACCGAGCTGGCCACTTTACCAACATTATCTGATTGAATCCTCATAACCCTACAAAAAGGTATCATTGTTCCCATTTTATAGATGAGAAAATGTAGTCTGATTAGAAACTTTGTGTAATGCCAGCAAGCAAGTGGTGAAGTAAGGGTTGAAACTCAGACCTGCCAGCCTCCGACAGGGCCTCAGAGGTCCCCCTCAGTTCTTAGGTGGTGTCAAAGGAATTGATTGAAAGGCCTGCATTCAGCTCACGTATGAGACCCAGAGATTGGGAGAAGGTTTTGATCGCCCACACTACTGCCCATCTCCCCCTTTACATTCCCTCTGAGAAGTTTTCAGAGTAGAATTCCTGGTGGTACAGTCACTTAAGACCAATTTAAAAGTTTCAGGTGCTCAACCTCAAACATCGCCAGAGAAAGACAAATTAAAACAAACCGGGTGGGCGATGGTGGTGCAGTGGCAGAGTTCTCTCCTGCCATGCCAGAGACCCGCGTTTGATTCCCAGTGCCTGCCCATGCAAAAAAATAAAACAGACCACAAGGAGGAACATTTCACACCCATTGGAATAGCAGCGTTATAAAGATTCAATGTCAGGGAGAATATAGAACATCTAGAACCCTCATACTTTGCTGTTGGGAGTGTAAAAGGATGCAACCATTCTGGAAAATAGTTTGGATGTTTCTTTTAAGTGAAACAGCCCCCTGCCCAATGAGCACACATTGCTATAACTACTTGCTACCCATAGTCCGATAAGTTCCAAATCTGCCTGTCCAGCCCACCCCTCTCCCCTGGTCTTTGTAATCATTGACCCAGTTGCCTGCTGGACATCTGCCCCTGAGATGTCCCCCAAATCCCTCAGACTTGCCATACCCAGAAATAGATGCATCCCTCTCCCTCCCCAAAGAGAGTTCTGTTGCCTGCTTGTGCGTGGGGCGGGGTGCTGGTGCTCAGACCCAGTCCTTGCCTTTCTTGAGTCTTTTCTGTGTCACAGGAAGGTGACTTCAGATGCCTGCATTTCCCAGACTTCACTGAGTGCTGGCTCCAGCTGGGTTCGGCCACTGGGGGGCACTGGCAAGACAGGAGGACAGAGGAAAGGAGAAGACGGGCCCTTCTCTCCCTCTTTCTGTTTTGAATGGTGTCTCTGACAGTGGCTGCAACCTCCAGGCATGTCCTCTCCCTGGGCTCTGGTGACACAACCTCTTCCCTGGGTTCCCCCTGCCTGGAGATGGGGACAGCTTCCTGCTGCTTCTCTTCTCCCTGGTTGGCTTCTCAGAGAGTTTCTACCAATAGGGTATAACCAGTCCCTGCATCCACTTCCTATCTCACAAACTGTATGTGGGGTGGTTTCCGTGTTCCTAATTGGGGCTCCAACTGAAACAGACAGAAACCCCAACATCCACCAGCCAGGCTAGACTCCCAGACTCCTCCCTCCCTCACCCCACAGAAGTCATCAATTGACAAATTTTGCCAATTTTATCTTTCACATATTTCCCGATGACCTTGTCCTCTCCATCCAATTGCTCAAGTAAGGCCCCTCACCTTGCTTGCCTGCACTATTGGAATGCTCCGATCCACTGCTCATACTCAAACAGAAGAGTACACTTCGTTAGACACCTGAGTGCAGTGCTCTCCTGTCTGAAACCCTTACCTGGATCCCGACACTGCTGCAGAGAGCCAGCCTCCTTAGTTTAGGGTCTAATGGCCCCCTTGTGCCATATGTTCAGCTACTCCCTGCCCTGGGCCTTTCAGCAGAGCCAAAAAAAAGAGACCTCCCCCCGCCCCACTTCCTGTGCAGGTTGTCTGCTCCAAGCTCAAGCTGGTTCTGTGACCTAGAATTCCATTCCTTCAATCCTTGGCTTGGGCACTACCTCCTCCTAGAAGCCCTCCCAGATTCTCAGCATCCCTGCCATTAGGTTAGACTAGGTGCCGCCGAGGATAGGCTTGCACATTGCACTTACATGTTGGAAGCTTCTGTGGCCTTTTCCTCCCTGCCTCACTATGACTCTTTTTTTTTTTTTTACATGGGCAGGCACCAGGAATCTGAACCTGGGTCTCCTGCATGGCAGGCGAGAACTTTGCTTTCTGAGCGACTGTGGCCCACCCCTCACTATGACTCTTAATTCGTTCTCAAGTCTTACTCATCTGCCTATCTCTGGGTTGGGCACGTTGCAGCAAAGATAAAAATTTGAGGGACCAAACCAAATGGAAAAGCAAATGCTCAAGAAGAGACAAGTGAATGCTCTCTAAATCCTGAAAGAGAAATCTAGAGAAATACCAAAGATGAAAGATTAAAATATTCTTGATAAAAAAACAAAACAAAGCAAATCATAACCAAAATTGAATGCATTGTTGTGCTAACTTCAAGAAAAAGCTCATTCACAGAATAATAGCCTCCTTTTCCAGAAGCCACCTGGGGACTTCCTGCCTTGGAGGTCAAGGTAAAGTGGACTTCAGCCTTCACTTTTACTTTCCCTGCCTGGTGTGTCCATAGACCTCCTCAAGATCTGTGCTCATCTTTGGAGAAACCTGTGTCACATTTCAGTTGTAAATTGAATGTCCTGCTGGATAATTGTGATGCCTGTCCCTCTTCTTCACAAATGCACGCTCACTCCTCAAAACTCGCCCTCCATGGCCTCTTGCTTTATGCATTTGGCATGGCTGGTACTGCTGGGTTTGGTGGGTTTCTTTGGGCACAGGCCCCTCTGTTTACCCCTGTGAAACAGTGTTACTCTGCAGGGTTGTTCCTCTTCTGGAAGCATTTCCTCTTTCTGTGTTTGGCCTCCAGGATGAGAGTCTGCATTTTCAATTCTTTTAAGTCTCATGCCACCTTGCTTTTGGACCCCTGTTTCCCCCATCTCTGCCCTGGATGGTATACATAGTTAGCCCAACCAGCTTCTCCTTGCCGTGCCTGTGGCTACTTGGGAAAGGAGGAGGTAGAAGGGGAGGGGACCATGGCAGGAGGCTCCCTACAGTGGGTTCGACTAAGCTCCCTAAAAGGATAGGTCCAGGTCTTAAGCCTCCATACCTGCAATTGTGACCTTATATGGGATTAAGGTCTCAGCAGATGTCATCAAGTTAAAGGTCATACTGAATTAGAGTGTCCTTAGAAGTTGAAGTGAAGCGATTCAGAGAGACACAGGGAGAAGGCTATGTGAAGATGGAGGCAGATATTGGAGTGATGTGGCCACAGGCCAAGGAATGCCAGCCACAGGCAGAAACCAAGGGAAAGCTGGAAAGCCTGCTCATATTCACTTGTTCCACAAATATTCCAGAAGCACCGACTGAAGGTTCTCAGTGCTAGAATAAAGGAGTGTTCCTGGGCATGGCCTCTGGCCCAGAGGATGGTTGCATTCTTTGGATGCTGCTGGAATTGCAAGCCCCCACCACCCCACCCTACCCCCAGCAGGCACACCACCTCTGAATTGCAAAAGCAACTCTGTGGCCTAACTGGACAGGTGAGTAGAGTCATAGGTTTGGCCCAGGGCACATTTCAGTTGAAACACCTAGAGATACCTAAATACCTCCTTCTCCAAAGCCCCTGACTCAGTGGTCAGGCTGGATTGATAGAGGTGCTGCTGACACAGGCTAGAGTAGGTCACCCTGGACCACGGGCATTGGTCAGTCCAGATGCAGAGTATGACCGCTTAAAACTGTCATGTACCCCAGAAAAACTATGTTCTTTGATCCGATTCAGTATTGTAAGGTGGAATCTTTTTGATTAAGTCGTTTCCATAGAGATGTGACCCATCCAATTGCAGGTGGGATCTTTTGATTAGGTGGTTTCCATTGAGATATTTCTCCACCCATTCAAGGTGGATCTTAATCTGCTTCCTGGGGTCCTGTATTCATACACACAGATTTAAGAAAATGTCCCCAGGCAGCCAAAGGACCAGCAGACCCCAGCCACATGCCTTTGTAGCTGACAGACATGTTCCGGATGCCATTGGCCATTCTTAAGTCAAGGTATCTTCCTTTGGACACCTTAGTCTGGGCATTTTTATGGCCTTAGAACTGTAAACCAGACCACCTGTCTCCTGAGTCACAGGTTTTTCCCCCTGGGGACCCCTAGGGGTTAGAACTGTTAATAGGAATCCCTCAGCTGATGGACACACGGGACACAGGGCCTCAGTGAGTGAGTATCCCTATGTCCCTTTTCTTCCCGAATATGGGCAGTGCATCCAACATCCTGGTTGACAGCCCTCTGGATGCCTCTTAAAGAATTGGAATGACCTACTGACCACTGACTTAAAAGGAAGAAGCTAATTTTTTGTTGCAGTGTTGCTTGGCTTTAGTAGAGATTAGAGTGCGGAGAGCAATAGCTTCAAAATGGCACTCTTGACTTTAACACCGTTCTCCCATCAGGTTTCTTTTGCCAGAGGTAAGGGAAGTGGTCTGAAATTCCATATGTCCAGGTTTTCATGGCCCCATATCAGGACAAGGCCCCAAGGGGAACTTGTAAGATTTGTTATCTGAGAGAGGAATTAAAAGATAAGTCTTTCTGGAGTGAGGACAGGAGAGAAGTGGACATATTAGATGATCCACTGCTAACTAGTTCCCCAAGGAGAGAGCCACCTCTGGACCCAGACCCTGAATCGACAGGCCAGAA
>PVIY010017788.1:0-48793 GCA_004026745.1 Myrmecophaga tridactyla
GGCTGTGCTACGCTGCATTCTCTCATTGAAGCACCAGCCAATTAAGCCAAACGTCACTCATTGCAGCAGACACGCCTCCTAGCTGACTGCAGATGTAATTGGCAACAGATGAGGTTCACGTACTGTTGGCTTATGTCCGCAGCAACAAGACTAGGTGTGCTCACCTGGCCAAGTTGACAACTGAATCTAACTAACACATAAGGAGACCCAGGAATAGGTGACTGTGTGATCAAGTCACTAATGCAGTAGAGCCTATGGCCACCCCCACAGAACAAGTTAGGTTATTCATGTGCTACTGAGATCAGGTACACACAAACTGCCTGGGAACAAACATGGCTCCAATATCACCACATGACCACTAAGGCCACCATTTCAGGTAAAGCAAGGAATCAAAATCTCTCTGTGGGTAAACTGACATAGTAGTAAAGCACTTATGGCCTAAATTCAGTAACTGCTTGAGGTTATGGGTGGCTTTGAGACTGAAAATGTTTCATGACAATTCCAATCCACCTGCTACTTTCCTGCCACATCACTATTCATCTGTATCCCTAATAAATAGTCTCTATGCTATGGATCCCTACAGGGGTGAGACTACAAAAGACATAGACTTATGACCCTAATTTAAGCAACCACATCATATATTTATAAAGATTCTCATCCAATTCTTCGAGAACCGCCAGAGACCCAAAACACTGCCCTCTTGAAGAGGCACTGCATCCTGGCCTGCACACTGCTGTGAAGAAAATATATTAGTCAGACTCATGAGAAAAGGTTACAAATCTTGACTAGTATCATAATGAAGATGTAGGAGAAGATTGTGAAAATGATACAGTTTTAGTATTGCCTTATTTCAGAAATATTGGCATGTTCAGAAGATTCAAGATTTACATGAAAAGAAACACAGATGACAAATGTAAACAGATAATAAATGTAAACAGATATCAGCATCAACACTTCATGAGAGAAAGCTTATAAAACTCTAAGAGGAAAATGAGTCTTTTAGTTTTCTGTCTTTCTAAGATAATGAAATTACCCAAATCAGTGAGGATCAAATAAGAAAAGGCAGGCATCCAGGGTCATAACCAATTCTGTACTTATATACAACTAAATAATGAGAAAGTTACTACAAAAAAAGAAGTGTAAAAATGGTGAGACCATGGACTGCTCAATTAGGGCAACCAATTCAAAGAAGAACTAAAGAATATGCAAAAGCATGAGAAATATTTTGCACTAGAATGTAGGTCCCAGAAGACCCACAAAACTCAGCAGTGAAGTAACAATAGAGAGGGCTGCCAAAAGGAGTATTTTCAGGTGAAAAATTTATATATAATAGATTATACCTTGAAATTAAAGGATTGGGAGTAATTTTACAATTATTTTGCATATTAGGGATGATGATTAGATGAAATGAATGTGAAGAAAAGGACAACTTAAAACAACAGATGATTCCAGAATAATTTTTTAATTAAAAAAACTACAAAACAGCAATAAAAGTTTTATATCTATTCAAAAATAATATAAACACTAATTGCACTTAACAAGATTCATGATACAATTATTTTGGGATAAGTTTATGGCTAGGAGTTGGGCAGGTATATTGTGTAAATCAGAATACTCATCATTTGATACATGGAGGTATCTAAAGATTAGTATAAATTTGGAAAGATAAAATTAAAAACAAAAATATTACTGAAAACTGAAAAATACAAAGAAGCCTTAAAATAACTGAAAATACATACTTCTCAGAAATAAGGTAGAGGATGTGAAGAATTAAGGTATGGGGGAATTCTTGTTTATTACACTATTGGTGGTTGTATTATTCAGTATCTCAACCTAAGACTATTTCATTTTTGTCCAACATCCAAAAGAAGGGAAACAGTTTGGGAC
The DNA here is from genome assembly GCA_004026745.1 of Myrmecophaga tridactyla. Classification (NCBI taxonomy): domain Eukaryota; kingdom Metazoa; phylum Chordata; class Mammalia; order Pilosa; family Myrmecophagidae; genus Myrmecophaga; species Myrmecophaga tridactyla. The sequence goes on from PVIY010017788.1 coordinate 1,888, forward strand.
AGTAAAAGTTCACTACAAAATGTTAATTTTTCTTGGCAACCATCTGTATTTTCTCTTCTAAGCAGAGATGCTTTGGGACATGAACAGAAGGAGACAGTGGCAGTATCCTCACTTTTCTGCATAGGTGAGGAAAGCTGAAGACAATTGAAAACCAATGCTGCTCATATTTCAACAATCACATGAAACTCTGCAATCTTGTAAAAATTCAATTCCTGATTTAGTAGGTTTGTGGAGGACCCTTTGAAATTGCCTTTCTAGCAAGCTCTTAAGATGTGTGATACAAAGGGCATATGTACCTCACACTGTAAATTGCAAGGTCCTGTTTTGGTCTCCACTTCTTTATGGAAGTGTTTTTCAAACTTCAATTCTTATTCAAATAATCTTGGGATCTTTTAAATTCTGAATGTCAATTTCAAAACCAAGGAGAATTAAATCAGAATCTCTGGCAATAGATTCTAGATATCATAATAAAAAGAAGACAAATAATGTTAAGGTGCAGAGGCCTTAAAAGCTATTGTCTTAGAAGCAATGATTTAATATGGGTGATATTCTCACTTGAAATTGTGCAGCTCATAGTATCAACAAAAACACCAGATTAGAAAGCTCCAATGGATCTTCTGTCCTCAGAAGCAATGAATAAAAAGCATAAATTGTCAAAATCATATTTGTCATAACAAATACTCACAGGTTTATAGCAACCACATTGAAGCCTGAATCAAAAAGTTAACAAATGAGGAGAGACCTTGCAGCATTTTTACTTAGCCCTATAACCCCACATCTCAAGTGTTGGATGATTCTGAAGACAGCAACATCTAGTTCCTGTTCCTGATTCCAGAGGGAGCAGGGAGATTTAGATCTCAAGAAATTGTGCTTGTCTCATTTAACCTCTCAGGACATTTCCTGAATGTTAGATGCAAGATTGTTGCCTTTCTTTGGTCTTAGAACTCTGTCACGGCAAAAATAGTGGCAAATTGGAGGATGGTCCTTGAAAACATTAGAATGAGAATGAGAAATCTCTGCTGCCTGGGTAAAAGATGCCCAGTGATGTAAATAATAAACACATCAAAATCCTGTCTAGGAAAGCTGAAGAGGCCTATTTTAGAGAATAAATATTTTGAAAAACTTGTTTTTAAGGGGAATCAAGGAAGCCAAGTATGTGTTTTGAAAGCATTTGTGCTCATTCAGAAAACAACCAAGAAGAACCTATGTTGCCACATCACTGTGATGATAAAACTTCAAAAAATGGCTTCTGGGCCAAGATGGTGGCTTAACAATGTGCGCATTTTAGTTTGTCCTCCAGAAAAACTACTAAATAACCAGAAACAGTACAGAACAGCTCCTGGGCCACCTCATTGACCAGACACACAGTGTACCCCAGTCTGGACCAGCTGGACTGGCTGCAAGCCCCCCCAGAACTGTGAGTTCCCCAAGCTGCAGTGGTTGGTGCCCCTCCCCCACAGGCTGCTTCCCAGAGGGGAAAGGAAAGGGACTTAACAGCAGCAGGGGCTGAGCCCAACTAAATGCCAATTGTGGAATTAATTAACAAGTTCTGACTACTAGAAATAGGCCCCCAGCTCAGGCGAACCTGGTCAAAGTAGAGGTTGCTCATTTTTGCCTGGGAGCTGAGGGGGCAGGGCTGATGGAAAAAGAAAAAAAAAGGAAACAGATTTTCATGACTGTGCTTCTACAAAGGCTTGACTGCCTCTGGATTCAGTGGCAGGACTTCTCAGGCTGCAACTGCCTCAGACATAGGCAGAAACAAGATTGTTTGAGAGCTTGTCTGGAGCCTTTGCCTTCTCCAGGGGAGGAGTGAAGCCAAACTCAGATGGAATCCCTCCCTCAAGAAATTCAGACCCCAGGGCTTGGTAATTTGAAGCCATTAAAACCAGCCTACAACCTCTCCTCTGTCTCCACCACATTCCCAGGAGGGAGAGTCTGCCAAAGTTAAAGGTACCACATCAGCTTACACTGGTGGGACCTGCAGGCAGACAAGCACCACATACTGGGCAGGATATGAAAAACAGAGGTCAGAGACTTCACAGGAAAGTCTTTTAACCTGCTGATTCTCACCCTCAGGGAAAACCAATACAGGTGACTCTTTCCTCCTGATAGGAGGCCAGTTTGGTCTGGGAAAATCCGGTTGAGGTCTATAATACCTAAGTAGACCCTTCTAAGTGTGTGTGGGGGAAAGGCACCATACAAGCAGGGCAAGAAACAAGAAAACAAGAACTGAAAAATTCTCCTCTATTAAACAAAACCTAAGCTAGAAGTCCAGATAAAGCTGAACTGAATGTCAAAGAACAGATAGGCAACAAATTCATCCAGCAAGAAAACCCTAGGTAAAAGAAGTGAAAGCAATCTCCAGAATAAACTAATTAAGGTAATTAAATGCCTAGACGCCAGCAAAAATAACAAATCAGACTAGGAAAATTGAAGATATGGCCCAGTCAAAGGAACAAATCAACAATTCAAATGAGCTACAGGAGCTGAAACAATTAATTCAGAATATACAAACAGATATGGAAAATCTCATCAAAAACCAAATCAATGAATTGAGGGAGGATATAAAGAAGACAAGGAATGAACAAACAGAAGAAATTGAAAGTCTGAAAAAACTAATCACAGAACTTATGGGAATGAAAGTCACAGTAGAGGAGATGAAAAAAACAATGGAAAGCTACAAAGGTAGAGTTTGAGAGACAAAACATAGGATTAGTGAACTCGAGGACAGAACATCTGAAATCTGACAAGAAACAGAAACTATAGGGAAAAAAATAGAAAAATATGAGCAGGGACTCAGGGAATTGAAGGACAATATGAAGCGCACAAATATATGTGTTGTGGGTCTCCCAGAAGGAGAAGAGAAAGGAAGAGGAGAAAAACTAATGGAGGAAATTATCACTGAAAATTTCCCAACTCTTATGAAAGACTTAAAATTACAGATCCAAGAAGTACAGCTTACCCCAAAGAGAATTGATCCACATAGATGTACTCCAAGACACTTACTAATCAGAATGTCAGATGTCAAAGAGAAAGAGAGAATCTTGAAAGCAGCAAGAGAAAAGCAATCCATCACATACAAGGGAAGCCCAATAAGACTATGTGTAGATTTCTCAGCAGAAACCATGGAGGCGAGAAGATGGTGAGATGATATATTTAAATCATTAAAAGAGAAAAACTGCCAACCAAGAATTCTATATCCAGCAAAATTGTCCTTCAAAAATGAGGGAGAAATTAAAACATTTTCAGACAAAAAATCACTGAGAGAATTCTTGACCAAGAGACCAGCTCTGCAAAAAATATTAAATGGAGCACTAGAGACAGATACAAAGGCAGAAGAGAGAGGTTTGGAGAAGAGTGTAGAAAGGAAGACCATGAGTAAAGCTAAAAAGAAGGAAAATTAGAAGGACATATAAAAGCCAAAAGGCAAAGTGGTAGAGGAGGGTACTGCCAGGTAGTAATAACACTGATGTTGATGGATTAAGCTTCCCAATCAGGGGACATGGCAATGGATTAAGGAATGGGACCCATCTATATGCTGTCTCTACTCAAAGGACATGAGGGCAAGAACACAAATAGACATTCACACACCAATGTTTATAGCAACATTATTTACAATTTCCAAGAGATGGAAACAGCCAAAATGTCCATCAACAGATGTCTGGCTAAACAAACTGTGGTATATACATACAATGGAATATTATGCAGCTGTAAGACAGAATAAAGTTATGAAGTATGTAACAACATGGATGGACCTTATGGACATTATGCTGAGTGATATTAGCCAGAAACAAAAGGACAAATACTGTATGGTCACTGATGTGAACTGACATTGGTGAATGAACTTGGAGAATTTCATTGGTAATAGAGACCATCAGGAGCTGGAAATAGGGTAAGATATTGGTGATTGGAGCTGAAGTGATGCAGATTGTGCAAAAGGACTGAATTTAAAACCTCAGAAATGGACAGCACAATACTACCTAACTGTAATAAAAATATGTTAAAACATTGAATGAGGCTGAATGTGAGAATGATAGAGGGAGGAGGGCTGGGGGCACAAATGAAATCAGAAAGAAATATAGACAATAAAGATAAAGATGGTATAATCTAGGATTGCCTAGAGTGTATAATGACAGTGACTAAGTGTACAAATTTAAAAAAGGTTTTTGCATGAGGAAGAACACAGGAATGTCATTACTGCAGGGTGCTGAAAATATATAGCAATTAATATTTTAAAATTTCAACTTACGTATTATACTAAAGCAAAAAATGTTTATTTGGTAAAAAATTCATATTTTGACTAGTGCATCTCCTAATATAACTTATGTAGATAGCTTGGTTGAACGACATAAGTATATGGAACCTTAGGTAAGACAGGAGATTTTATTGGTTTGTCCAGAGTGATGCCCCAATGAATCCCAGAGAGATTTGATCAGTGAGTGGAAAAGTATTTGCAAAGTCCCCTTTGGGGAATGGTGAGAACAGGGGAAAATTCAACCTCCCCAAGTTGAATTCTTGATATTCTCACAAGCAGTGTGGACAACCAAAGCTATAGGCTGAGCCCCCAGTCTTGGGGTTTGTTCATACAAAACTTAACCCCACAAAGGATAGGTCAAGCCTACTTAAAATTAGGCCTAAGAGTCACACCCAAGAGAACTTCTTTTGTTGCTCAGATGTGGCCTCTCTCTCCAGCCAACACAACAAGCAAATTCACCACCCTCCCCCCTGTCTATGTGGGACATGACTCCCAGAGGTGTGGACCTTCCTGGCAATGTGGGACAGAAATCTGAGAATGAGCTGGGACTCAGCATCAAGGGTTTGAGAAAAACCCTAGTATGCGCTGAAACTCAGCATCAAGGAATTGAGAAAACCTTCTTGACCAAAAGGGGGAAGAGTGAAATGAGCAAAGTGTCAGTGGCTGAGAGATTCCAAACAGAGTTGAGAGGTTATCCTGGAGGATATTCTCATGTATTAAGTAGATATCACCTTGTTACTCAAGATGTAATGGAGAGGCTGGAGGGAACTGCCTGAAAATGTAGAGCAGTGTTCCAGTAGCCATGTTTCTTGATGATGATTGTATAATGGTGTAGCTATCACAGTGTGACTGTGTGATTGTGAAAACCTTGTGTCTTATGCTCCTTTTATCTACCTTGTCAACAGATGAGTAGAACATATGAAATAGAAATAAATAATAGGGGAAACAAATGTTAAAATAAATTTAGCTTGAAATGCTAGTGATTAATGAAAGGGAGGAGTAAGGGGTATGGTGTGTATTTTTTTTTCTGTTTTCATTGTATTTTTCTGTTGTCTTTTATTTCTTTTTCTGAATTAATGCAAATGTTCTAAGAAATGATCATCATGATGAATATGCAACTATGTGATGATATTGTGAGTTACTGATTATATATGTAGAATGGAATGACCACATATTAAGAATGTTTGTGTTTCCTGTAATTTTTTTAAAAAAATTAAAAAAAATAGGAAGTGAAGACAAAGGTAGTTGTTTAAAGGGCTTAACTAAGCATAAGGGAATACTTCAACAGAACCAATGCACTAAGACAGGGAAAGGTATTTAATTTTACATGTCTTTTTCATATAGAATGCTATATGCATAGAGAACATATTCAAGTGTTAGTGAACACTCATATTGGTGAAACCCACTTGAAAATTATATCTTCAAATATACTAAGGTAAGTCAGGGTCTGGAGTCATTTGTGAATAGGATCTATGGATATTCTTTGGCAGAATGGAATGAATTTGGGCTTGAATCCAATAGGAGATATTTCATATGCAAAGAAAATTGAACATGAGATGAGAAGGAAAGAACCAGATATTGAAGCCAGATAAGGGAGAGAGATCACCATGTGACAGAGAACTTCCATCACCACAATTCTACCAAGTAGGACAGAAAACATGGACTTGTTGACACTTTGATTTTAGTCTTCCACCCTTCAAACTGTGAGACAGTAAAGGCATGTTGCTTAAGCCCATATTTGTCATGGCAGCTCTGGTAAACTAAGACTACTAGTATTAATGAATTTTTTGTATGTAAAACCTTTTTCTCAATATGACTCAGAGACAATTGCATTCAACAATAATTATAAAACTATGTTATTGGGAACAAAATATATAAAGATGTAAGTTGTGACAAAACTTAAAGAAGGGTTGATTGTGCTATGTAAGACTATAATCAGTAATAGAAGACTTAATGCTATAAACCACCTAGATCTAGGAGACCTATACAGAGCATGTCACAAAACAGAAGCAAGTATCCATTCTTTTCAAGCTCGCATGGGATATTCTCAAGGTTAGAACATATATCTAGTTACAAAATAAGTCTATAAAATTTTTAGAAGACTGAAACACACAAAGGATCTTCCCAAATAATAATGAAATGAACCATAAGTCAGTAACATAAGGAAAACTAGAAAATTCACAAAAGTGTGGAAATTAAATATACCCATTTAACAAACTGGGTGAAAAATCAATTACAAGGGATATTACAAAATATATTGAGATGAATGAAAATGATAACACAATATACTAACTTTGTGGGATGAAAAGACAACAGTGTTCAAGTAAATTGTATCTTGAAATCCCTACTTTAATCAAGAAAAATAATTCCCAATTATGTATTTAACTTCACGTTATTCATTGCATAGATCTATATAAAGGAGAGCAGACTAAGCACAACGTTATGAGAAAGAAGAAAATAATAAAGATTAAAATGGACAAACACAGAATGCAGAAGAGAAAACAAAAGACAAAATCAACAAAACCAAACATGGTTCTTTTATTTATTTTTTTATGTTTATTTTTTTTTTTTACATGGGCATGCACCAGGAATTGAACTCAGGTCCTCTGGCATGGCAGGTGAGCATTCTTGCCTGCTGAGCCACTGTGGCCCACCCAAAACATGGTTCTTTGAGACATCAATAAAATTGCCAAGAGTTTACCTCAACTGACAAACACCACTAACAAAAATGGGAAAATAAAGTGGGGAATTGAATGAGGATCCTATAAATAATTGTAATCCAACAAGTTAAATAGTGTGGATCGCAAAAATTCCTAGAAATAAGTGAATTACAAAAATTGACTCAAGAAGATATAAAATGTCTTAGAACTATAATAAGCAAAGAATTTTAATCAGAAATCAAAAACCTCCCCATGAAGTAAAAATCAAGACATCTTCACTGTTGAAATCAATAAAACATTTAAAGAAGAACTGGCACCAATACTTTTCAAACTCTTCCCTAAAACAGAATAGAAGATGTTTTATATCCACACAATGGAATATCATTCAGCCGAAATAGGAAAGAAGTAATCACATCATATAACAATGAACAAATAAACAACATGCTAAATTAAAGAAGGCAGACCTAAAAGTTCATATCTTACTGACTCTATTTACATACAATAGCCAGTGTAGGTAAATACATAGAGACAGAAAGAAGATTAATGTTCAATAGGGTTTGATAGGGGTAGATATGGGGTTTCCTTTGAGGATTACAAAAATGTTTTGGTACTAGATAAAGCCAACGCACAACACTGTGAATACAGTAAATGCAACTGACTGTACACTTCAATATAGTTCATTTGATGTTATGTGCATTCAGCTTCATCAAAAAAAGAGATAATCATAAGTCAAGGAAATCCAATTTACTTTTGAAACATAAAACATATTTTAATGTATCTGTGTGAATATGAACATTAACAGACTAAAATTTCTATTAACTTTTGTTTGTCATATTCACATCATGCAAAAATCCCCACCACAGAGAAAAAAAATGAAAAATATCAAATGAAGATAGAGGCTCTAGAATTCCTTTCAAATGTTAAATTGGTGAATGAAATGGCAATAAACTTACATACTACAAACATGCTATGTGCTAGAATTTTCACTTCATTTCTACTTATCAAAAACAATTCTAGACAATAAAAAATGAAACACAAAAAAGAAAAGAAAAACAAAGACAAAACAAAAAAAGCAAAAAGCAATTATAAAATTATCATTCCATTTTAATAGAACAGATAACATTCATAACTTCATCAAGAGAGTGCTATTTGGCTTTTAACCTACCACCTCCATCCTCCCTTCTTTATCCCAGGAACCTGTTTTACTTTGTTCACAATATTTTACACTCTGAAATGTCCTTATTTATTCATCTTTATGCCAGTTTTAAAGTATTGTATGTCCCAGAAAAACCATGTTTTAATCCTGATCTAATCTTGTGGGAGCAACCATTTCTTCTAATATAATTCAATACCGTAGAGCACAAGCTTTGATTAAATTATCTCCACAGAGATGAAGTGTGCCTAATTATGGGTGTCAACTTTTTATTAGATGGAGATGTAACTGTGCCCATTCAGGGTGGGTTTTCATTAGTTTACTCAAGTCCTTTAAAAGAGGAAACATATTGCAGGGAGAGACAGAAATGAAAGATACCTCAGAGCTGACTGAGAAAGCAGATGTTGATGCTTGGAGAACAGTTGCTTCAGAGAATAGAGACAAATGTTTGGAGATGCTTGGAGTCCAGAAGACATTGCCATGAGATGCTAAGCAAGACAGAATCTGGAGAAAGCCAAGAGAAGCCAAGAGATGAAAATCAGCCCCAGAGCAGCAGTGAGGAACCCATGCATGTAGTGACTGAAAACAACAAAGCCCAGGAGCAAGGGACCAGCAGTTGCCAGTCACATGATGTCCCAGCCAGCAGGTGTTCCAGACAATTTGGCCTTTCTTGAGTGAAGCTACCCTCTTGTTGGCACCTTAATTTGGGCATTTTCATAGACTTAGAACTGTAAACTTGTAACTTATTAAATCCCCCTTTTGAAAAGCCGTTCCACTTTTGATATATTGCATTCCAGCAGCTTGCAAACTAACACAATCTTCCAATTATTGATATTTCCAAATTTATTTGAGGGAATTCTGCATGTTGTCTATAGGGTATCTAGTCAGTGTCTTTGTCCCCTTTCTGTATCTCCAGGACTAAAATGATTCCTTACATGATAATCAAGTCAGAAGCACTTATGAAGGAATTAAGGAATGTATGAATCTCTTTTCTGCCCTTCAAAATGGCCTTATATCCATATTATTCAACATCATATAGGGGTTCTTATTTTGTAATTTTCTGGCAAAGCCTATCAAGATGAAGAGTGTGCATCCACAGAATGCAGCCCTAACTGGGTTTATTATGTTTGTAATCAGGGTGTGACCCCTGGAATATAGCCCTTCTCAGATTTATTAACTGTTTTTAAATAAAATGCAAAATAGAGGTTTATGTATGATGAAAATAAGCTGGAAAGTGTGGAAACTACAGAGAAGAGTAAAGTGCTTTCCTCTGAAATTTTTCTGAGAAACTGGTTGACCTGTGTCTTAAAATTTGGGGGATCATCTGGGTTTTCCAAACAGTAAGCTGTGAGCATATCACATTCACTTATACTTTCATAAGCCCTGCTTATGTTCAGACATTTGTTGTATCAAAGCAACTTTTACCTCATTATCTACATTTCCTATTTTTAATGAGTCCTTTTACCATTTGAGTTTTGAATCTCTTTCAGTACTTTTAACTGTCCCCTCCAAGAATCTATGCCTATTCTATGTCATACTGTAAGCCCTAGATTTGAATTAGTGTCAAATTGACAATAACTTTAAAAAAACAAACAAAACCAAAAGTTCAGCTCTTCAGAATCACCAGCTTTAACAGCCCCCTCCAAGATTCTAGATCTGTGCTGTGCAATATCATAAGTACTAGTCTCAAATTGTTGTTAAATTTACATTGATGTTAACACAATCAATTAAAACTAAAATTTAAGCTCCTCAATAGTGCCAGTCAAATTTAAAGATCTCATTATGTACATGTGGGCAGTGGTTTCTGTAATGGACTGTGCAGAAATATACGCAGGAATGGAATACTATCTTTACTGCACACAGCACTGTTTTGACAAGTTGTCTGTATATTAGTATTTCTTATATTTTTGTATATAAAGAATTTATTTTCTCCTTCTCTCTTAATTGCCTTCTACATCTTTTTTCAAATGATATTTTCATTGTATTTGTTTTAACTTCATAAGGTAAGTATGCACATTGTTTAATTGGTATTTTTCACAAAATGAGGCAAAAAATATCCTATAGTATTGTTTTAATTTTATTCACCTTTCAGATGTACTGCTTTCATGTATAAATTTCTTCTCTATTTGTGGAATCCATTCTATCTTTAATATTATGGAATGTGCTGGTTTAAAAGGATGTATGCCCCCTGGAAAAGTCATGTTTTAATCAAAATCCCATTTCATGAAGGTAGAATAATTCCTATTCAATACAGTATGTTTGAAACTGTAATCAGATCATCTCCCTGGATGATGTGATTTAGTCAAGAGTGGTTGTTAAACTGGATTAGATGATGGCATGTCTCCACCCATTTGGGTGGATCTTGATTGGTTTATTAGAGTCCTATAAAAGCAGAAACATTTTGAAGAATGGGAGATTAGAGAGAGCAGAGAATACTGCAGCACCATGAAGCAGAGAGTATATAAGCCAGAACCTTTGGAGATGAAGAAAGAAAATGTCCCCTGGGGAGCTTCATGAAACTGGAAGCCAGGAGAAGAAGCTAGCACAATATTCCATTTCTGGTATATTGTGTTCTAGCAGCTAGCAAACTAGAACACAGAATTTTTGGATATATCAGATGTTGAACATCAATAAGGGTTTTGCTTTGATATATGACTGTTTTAATTTGCTAGCTACCAGAAAATCAATGGCTTTCAAAAAGGAAAATTTAATAAGTTGTATGTTCACAGTTTTTAGGCTGAAAAAATGTCCCAATTAAAACAAATCTATAGAAATATCCAATCTAAGCCATCCTGGGAAGGATACTTTGATTCAAGAATGCCAATGAAGTTCAGAGTTCTTTTCTCAAATAAAAAGGCACATGGTGAACACAGTCAGGGTTTCTTTCTTGTCTGGAAAGGCACATGGTGAACATGGCATGATCTGCTAGTTTCCTCTCCAGCTCCATGAGAGACATTTTTCTCCTTCATTTCCAAAAGTCACTAGCCAGTGGACTCTCTGCTTCATGGTTCTGTGGCATTCTCTTCTCTCTGAATCTCCAGGTTTCTCCCAAATGTTTCCTCTTTTGTAGGGTTCCAGTAAAGTAATCAAAACCCACCTGTAGTGGGTGGAGACATGTTTCCACCTAATCCAGTTTAATACCCACTCTTGAGTGAGTCACATCTCTATAGAGATAATCTAATTAAAGTTCCAACATACAGTACTAGATAGGGATTAAAGAAATGGCTCCCTTTACAAAATGGGATTAGGATTAAAACATGGCCTTTCTAGGGTACATACATCTTTTCAAACTGGTACAATGATCCAATATGAAAGTGTAGATTTGTAATTTATAATTTGAGTTATTACTTCATTCATATTAAAGAGATTTTGTTTCCTATGGGATTTGTCTTTGTTTTTCTATCTATGCTTTGCCAGAATGTAAGCAGAAAGGAAGAAAGAATTTTTTTTGTTCAATTGTCCATTTTATTCCCTGTAATACCTGGACCAACACCTAGCCCATTGCTGCTACTGGGATTTAAGAGGAACCACTTAAAAACATCTCTTTAAAACACTGCATTATTGAGTAAAAGGAAGACAAATGACTGGTGAATGGATAGTTGATTTTTTTTACTAACAGAGCTATTGGTAACATGTTTTGGTGTGGAAACAAAGAGATGCCTAACACCGAACTGCAGCAATAAGCAGATCTGTCCACAGAGAAGAAGAGCTGGGAAATGACAAGCCTGCTTTTACATGACAATGAATGCTTTTATGTATTAAAGTGACATTGAGGATGTTTGACACCTAATTCTGTTGGCTCTTTAAGAGATCCAGATGGAGAGCCTAAGCAGAGCACCCATACATCCTAAAGGCACTAAGGACTTAAATCACTACATTTGCTGTGTTGATAATTTGTATAATATTTTTTGTACAAAGTATTTTTTAATAAATGGACATGAATGATTTGGAAGCATTAAGAAGTTTGCAACATCTCCTCAAGATCAAGAGGGTAGGTATGTTCTTTGTAATATATTTCATCTCCATCTTATCACATAGTTTCTATTGACTCCATACTGCAGCCCACTATGAAATGTCTTTACTTTGACTTCCTTCACTTAATATATGTCTTTGTCACAGTCTACATTTCTATTCATCTATAGCTAGCTCCTACATGCAAGAATTCTTGTGCATCTCTTACTGTGATATTTTGAAAGAATGTATGTGCTTATATTATGAGCCATGATTAGGTTACCTGACAGTTTTGTAGACATTCTCCAGTATTTCTTCAAGTTGGGGAAACCTTTCCCACTATTTGACTTGTTTCTTTTTTCATAGTGATCATAAATATTTATATTCAAATTACAAATAGTGAGAAGGAAGTTTGTTTAAAAATTGTTATATTTATATTTGTTTATCCACAATTAGAGTGAGCATTCAAAACTCTAAAATGAAATTTCTTAATTTCTATTGAATTAAATCATAAAATTATTTTTCATATTATGCACTTTTTCTTTACTAGTAACATTAATTTCTTCTGCTTTAGAAACAATAAAAAAATCAGTGGGTCAAAGAAGAAATTGCAAGGGAAATCAGTAAATACTTCAAGACAAATGAAAATGAGAACGTAACATATCAAACTTATGGAATAAAGTGAAGGCAGTGCTAGGAAGGAAAACTGTGGCCCTAAACACCTACAATAAAAAGGAGGAAAGAACTAAAATAAAAGACCTAATGAAACACCTGAAGAAACTAGAGAAATGATAGCAAACTAATCTCAAAGCAAGCAGAAGGAAAGAAACAAAGATTAGGGCAGAAGTAAATGAAATAGAGAACCAAAAACAATAGAGGCTCAATAAAAGGAAAAGTTGGTTCTTTGAGAGGATCATTAAAATTAATGAACTTCACTAGTCTGAAAAATCAAAAACAGAGAAAATGCAAATAAATAAACTCAGAAATGAGAAGGGTGACATTATTACTGACCCCATAGAAATTAAAAGGAGCATAAGAGCATATTGGACCAACTATATGCCAAAGAATTAGACACCTTAGATAAAATTTTATGGATTCTACCCTGACTCTAGAAGAAGCAGAAGACCTCAACAGGCCAGTTACAAGAAAAGAGATGGAATCTATCATCAAAATCCTCCCCACCAAGCCCAGGACCAGGTGGCTTCACAGGTGGGTACAACCAATCATTCTATGAAGTATTTAGTACCAATTGAGCTCAAACTCTTTGAAAAATTGAAGAATACTACCTAATTCATTCTACTATTCCAACATCATCCTAAGACCAAAGCCAGGTAAAGATGCAACAAGAAAAAAGAATTATGAAACAATTTATCTAATGAATACAGATTCAAATATCCTCAACAAAATACTTTCTAATCAAATCCAAAAGTATATTAAAAGAATTAGATACCACAACCAAGTGGGTTTTATCTGAGAATACAAGGTTTGGCACAATACAAGAAGAAACAATCAATATAATACATGTTAAATTTGAAGGCAAAAATTCACATGATCATATCAGTTGATGCACAAAAAGCATTTGACAAAACTGAATATGCTTCAGCAAAATACTTCCAAAGATAAGAATAAAAAAGTTCCTCTACATGATAATGGGCATATATGATAAACCCACATAAACACCATACACAATGGTCAAAAACTGAAAGCTTTCCCTCTAATGTTTTAACAGTACAATGATGCCCACATCCACCACTCTTATTCAACATCATGCTTAAAGTCCTACTAGAGATATTAGGAAATAAAAGGGATCCATATTGTAAAGGGAGTATTAAAACATTCACTCTTTGCAGATAATATGATCCCACCTACATAAATTTTCAAAAACTCAACAAAACTACCAGAGCTAATAAATGAGTTCATCAAAATGATGAGATACAAGAGCATCATGCAAATATCAGTAGTGTATTTATACACTAGTACTGAGCATTCTGAAGGGGAAATCAAGACTAAAAACATTCCATTTACAATGGAAACTAAAATAATCAATATCATGGAATAAATTAACCAAGTATATAAAAGGACCTGTATTTGAAAAACAACAAAATATTGTTAAAAGGTATCAAAGAAGAACTAAATAAGTTGAGGGACATTCCATGTTCATGCATTACTAGAATAAATATTGTTAAGAAGTCACTTCTACCAAAATTGATTTACAAATTCAAGGCAATCCTGGTCAAAATATCAATAGCTGATGTTGAAGAAGAGGAAAAGGAAATTATCCAATTCATTGGGAAGATTAAGAGGCCCAGAATACCCAAAAAATCTTGAAAAAGAAGAAAGAAGTTGGAGGACTCACACTTCCTAACTTTAAAGCTCATTACAAAAGTTCAATGATGAAAACAGACTGGATCTGACATAAAGATAAACATATTGATCAATGGAAGCAATTGAGAGTTCAGAATTAGACCTGCACATTTTTGAACAATTGATTTTTGATGAGTCTGACAAGTCCTCTCTCTACTAGGACAGAACAGTCTCTTCAACAAATGTTGAAAAAACTGAGAGACATCTATATCCAAACAAAGAAAGAGGACCACTATCTCACACTTGTTACAAAAATTACTTCAAAATGGATAAAAGACCAAAATGAAAGTGACAATACCATAATGTTCCTGGAAGAAAATGTAAGTAGAACATGTGGTGGATAAAGGTTTATTAGACCTTACACCCAAAACCACAAGCAGTGAAAGAAAGAATACATAAATGGAACCTCCTTAAAATTGAATACTTTTGTGCTTCAAAGGGCTTTTCCAAGAATGTGAAAAGTCAGCCTACTCAATGAAAAAAATATTTGGAAATCACAAATCCAATAAGAATTTATTACCCATTTTATACAAAGAAATCATACAACTCTGATAAAATGTCAAATCCAATAAAAATGAGCAAAAGACTTCAATGGACAGTTTTCAAAAGAGGAAATACTAATGATTAAAATGCACACAAAGGCATGCTCAGCATTACTACCTATTAGGGAAATGTAAATCAAAATTATGAGCTATCATTTCATAACTACTAAAATGGCCAATATTTAAATAAAACAAGAAAAATACAAGTGTTGGAGAGGATATGAAGAAATAGGGACACTCATTTACTGCTGGTGGGGATGTAAAATGGTGCAGCTACTGTAGAAGTCAGCTTTGCCTTTCCTCAGGAAGCTAAATAAATAACTGCCATATGATGCAGTAATACCATTACTGTGTATATACCCAGAAGTACTGAAAGCAGGGACATGAACAGACATTTGCACACTGATGTTAATAGCACCACTATTCACAACTGCCAAAAGATGGAAAAAACCCATGTTTATCAACTGATGAGGGATAAACAATAAACATAATTGAATATCATTCAGCTGTGAGGAGGAATGAATTCCTGATGTCTGTAACAACATACATGAACCTTCAGTACATTTTGCTGAGTGAAGTAAGCCAGACACAAAAGGACAAATATTTTATGATCTCACTAATATGAACTAATAATAAACAAAATCAGAGTCATAATCTAGAATATAAGGTACCAGGACACAGGAGGGTAGAAAATAGGGAGCTGATGCATATTTTTTGTAGAACTTTTTATTACATTGATTCATAATAATTTGAAATGGATAAAAGGTGATGATGGTACTATATTATGGTGATTCTAATTAGCACTGCTGAATTATGTGATGGTGGTTAAAAGGGGAAATTTAGTGTCATGTGTGTCATTAGGAGGAATGTTAGGTAAAACAGATGATGACAGCAGTCAGTAGTAAAAAGGTAAGAATATTCTTTCATGAACTAGTACAAATGTATGTCATTATCACAAGATGCTAATAGGGTGATAGCTGGGAAAAACTATACCTAAAACAAACTACGGACTGCAGTTAACAAAAATATCTTAATATTCTTTTATCAACTATAAAATAGACACCACACCAATGCTGTTTCAATAATAAAGGGCTATAATGTGTATCAGATTTTCTTTTGGGAGGAATGAAAGTACTTGAAAATTGCCTGTGGTGATGAATGCACAATTCTTTTTGATTATACTGTGAGAGCCATTGAGTGTATACTTTGGATGGATTGTATGGTAAGTGAATATACACCAATATGGTGTGTGAATATATCTCCATAAAAGTGCTTTAGAAATAAAGGAACTAAGCCTAGGACACCATAAGGCACCAAAAAAAATTTATAAAGTACTGAAAAAAATTATAAAGCAACACTATTTATATCTAGAGAAGCTTTTTTTCAAAACTTTCTGAGGGAAAGACTGAGATATTCTCAGATAAACAAAAGCTGAGTATGCATCATTTGATCTGCCCTACCAACAAAACCAAAGTGAATTCTTAAGAGTGAAAAGAAAGGATACAAGATAGATGATCAAAGAAGCATGAAAAGATCTCCAGTAAGGAAATTATGTTGGTAATTTTAAATTTCAGTACTATTTTATTGTATTTTTGGTATGCAACTCCACATACAGAATATATTAGGCAAATGCATTAAAGTAATGAAAAATGCATGGTTTCAGACTCAAAAGAAATAAACACATAATTTGGGACAAGAACTTTATAAAGAAGAGTGAATAAAGAAATACAGGAACAAAGTTTGTGGATGATCTTGAAGTTAAGTTGGTATCAGAATCTAAAGAGATTATTAGATACAGGATGTTAAATTAAACTCCACAGTAATCACAAAGAAAATACCAGAAAAATCTGCAAAAAAGGAAATGAGAAGTATTTCTGTAGTGGTTCATTAAAAAATCAACTAAATTAAAAAGGAGGTAGTAATGAAATAATTGAAGTACAAAAAATTATGACTTACACAAACCAAATACCAAAATTTTCAGAAGTCCTGAATTACCAGGAGTTATTTTAAAAGTAACTGTCTTAGGGCAGGCCACAATGGCTCAGTGGCAGCATTCTTGCCAGCCATGCAAGGGTCCTGGGTTCATTTCCTGGTGCCTAGCCATGTATTTAAAAATATGTAAGTGTCTTAAATGTCTCAAACAGAAATTAATTTATCCCATCTACAACCTGACTTTCTCCATCATGTATTCAATATACCACAGGTTAGCATAAGAAATTAAATGGGACCTTTAGTGGAGTTATGCAGAAGCTGAAGCTGACATGTGAAGGCCACTAGACAACATAGAAAATGTCTAGGAATTCAGAAATGCATAAAATTTATGTATAGTATTATGTAATATCAATATGTTATCTTTCAATGCCAATAAGTTTATTGTAAACAGAAAAAAATTTGGACTTCTTCTCTGTTATGAGTAGAGGACCAAAAAATTGTGTGCAGATTTTATACATTGTGGGGGTACCACTTGTTCCCTAAACCCTGTGATGTGGAAGGGAGAACTCTATTCTACTTACAAGTGACACACCTTAAATTTGAAGACACAAATTAGTCAAAAGTGAAAGGATGAAAAAATATCCCATGAATATTGTAACCAAAACAGAGTGGGGATGGTTAAATAATCAGCAGACAAAATTGGCTAAAAGTCAAAAATTCTTAGGCAGAACAAAGAAAGATCCTATATATATTGATAAATGGATCAAATTACAAACATAAATAGAATATGAAATCTCAGTCTTAAAACATAGAATACAGGGTACATAGAAATAGCCAGAAGTTAGAGAAGAGGGGGACAATTACCTATTGCACATAGAACTTTTAACCAGGTTGAACTTAAATGTATGGAAATGTGTAGAGGTGAGGGTAGCTTGTTTTTGGGATTATAGATAATAGTTCTCAATTGTAGGTGAATTTGGTTGAAAGGGGTTGATAGAGAAATAATAAGTCACCAATTAACACTACAAATATAATCAATTTCTTGTATGAACTAGTACAAATATACAATGCTTGTATAAAGAGTTAATATAAGTGATATATAGGGAAAATACCTTTGTGAGCTATGGACTAGAGTTAACAGTAATACCTTATTATTTCATCAACAGTGACAGGCATACCATGCCAATACTAGAGGTCAACAATAGAGGAGATAAGGGATATGGGATGATTTTTTTTTCTGTTTTATATGTCTATGTGTAATTTTCCTTTCTGGAGCAATGAAAATGGTCTAAAACTAAGTGTAATGATGATTGCACAATGAGGGGATGCTACTGTGAGACACTGTATACAAATATGATATGTCAATATATCGCAATAAAATTTGAGGATAAAAACACATGTAAATAGCAATTATGAGGCCTGAAATGTGTGAAGCAAATATTCACAGATTGATGGGAGAAATAGGTGATTCCATATTAATAGTAGAAGATTTCAAAAATCAGTTTAAATAATGGCTAGCACATCCACACTGAAGGCCAAAAGAAAAGGGGATTTGAATAATAATATGTACCAAGTAGATGCAATAGACATATATAGTTGTATATAACATAAATAGAGAGGGAGAGTGTGAGAAATAGGTTACACAAATATGTTTGAAAACAGCAGAGTAAATATTTTACTGAAGTGAAGAAGGATCACTCCCTAGGACAGACTGTATATTATATCACAAACATTGGAATACAAGTTTCAACAAATTTTACAAGATTGAAAACATATAAAGGATCTTACCCGAACAAAATGAAATGAATCTAATTATCAGTAACAAGAGAACATGAAAATTTACAAATATGTGGAAATTAAACAATGCACTCATAAGAAACCAATGTGGCAAAGAAAAAAATCACCAGGAAATTAGGAAATATCTTAAGATGAATGAAAAGGAAAATACAAAATACCCAGACTCATGACAAAGATTAGATAGACTGATAAAGAAACAAAAAGAGAGGACACAAATAACAAAAATCATTTGAACTGAAAGGGGAAATAGTGAAATAAAAGGGATTATAAAAGGATATTAAGAATGACTGTATGTTAATAAATTAGATAACACATGAAATGGACAAATTCCCAGAGGCACACAAATTGACTAAACTGACTCAATAAGAAATATAATCTCAAAAAGACCAAGAACAATTAAGTATTACATCAATTATTGAAAACCTCCCAATGTAGCAACATCTAGGACAGTATAGATTCATTACTGATTTAAGTAGAATTTCTCCAAAGAAAATACAAATAGCCAATAGTAAATGAAAAAATATTAACACCATAGGTTATCAGAGAAATGCAAATCAAAAGCAAAATGAAATACCACTTTCCATCCTCAACATGGCTGTTGCTAACCAAGTCAAGAATAATAAATTTTGATGAAGATACAGAGAAATAGGGATCCTGATATTATTGCTAGTGGCATTGTAAAATGGTACAGTCACTATGGAGACCAGTTTGGCAGTTCTACAGAAAGTTGGAAATGGAATTCCCATATAACCTAACAGTCCAACTTTTTAGTATAAACTCAAAAGGTAGGGATGCAGATAATACGGTATACCAATGTTTACGGCAGCATTGTTCAAAGGAGATAAAAAGTGGAAGCATCCCATGTCCATTAATAGATGAATGAGTAAACAAAAAGTGGTATACAAATGTTTTGGAGCAGCTAGAAGACAAAATCTGAAATGTTGATATGGTAGCCCAAGACAAACTCTGGGATCTGTCCTGTAACTACGTGTTGACAAAGGCTTTGAAAACTATTGCTTTTGTCTTTCTTTGCTTTGTATATATGTTATATTATAAAATAAAAATATACAAAAATATAAAATTAATTCAAAATAAAATTAACATTCTTTTACAAACTAAGGTCTATAGTTAACAGTAATGTTGTAATATTTTTTCATTAATTATAACAAAGTCACCATACCAAAGCTAGCTGTCAATAATAAGAGGATATAAAAGGTATGGTATTTCTTTTGGAAGAAGTGAGAATGTTCTTATATTAAAAGTGATGATGAATGCATAACTATGTGATTATACAAAGAGCCTTTGATTGTACACTTAAAATCAGTTGTACAGTGTGTGAATAAACACTGTTTTAAAAAGTGGTATACATACAATGGAATATTATTCAGCTGTAAAAATGAATGAAGATCTGATACATACTATAACATGCATGAATCATGAAGACGTGTAAAATCAGCCAGACACAAAATGACAAATATTGTATGAACTTGTTTATACAAAATAACTGAAAGAAGGAAATTTCATAGTGACCAATGCCTTCTGTGTTACAAAACTATGTTGTTACCAAAGTCTGGATGTGTACAGAGGGAAAGGGAATTATTGTTTGATGAGTAGAAAGTTTCTGTTTGAGATGATGAAGAAGTGGGATAATGGACATTGGTGATAGTAGCACAATGTCATGAATGTAATTGATCCAACTGAAATGTCCATTTGAAAGTGGTTAAATGGGAAACTGAGTAATTTAATTGGAACCACAAGAACAAGTTTTAAATAGATCACAATGATATATAAACTTCATACTCATGAAAATGGTTACTATTAAAAATAAATACTCGGGCAGGCAACAGTGGCTCAGCAGGCAAGAATGCTCACCTGCCATGCCAGAGGACCCAGGTTTGATACCCGGTGCCTGCCCATGTTATAAAAAAAAAAAAATACTCACAAGGTGCAGTGAACAAGAAAACCTTGTACATTTCTGGTGGGAATATAAAATGATGCAACCACTGTGTGAAAGAGTTTGGAGATTTCTCAAATAGTTAAACAAACAACTAACATCTGACCTGATATTCTACTTAAAGATATATTCCCCAAAGGACAGGAAACTCAAACATATAATTATAGAGCAATACTTACAGAAACGTTTTTATTATATCTAAAAGGTGGAAGCAACCCAAGTATGCATCAACAGAGGAGATAAAATGTGTTATATAAACATACAATGGAATATTATTCAGCTGTAGAATGAAGTTCTGACACATGCTGCCATAAATAAACTAGAAGACATCACATTGAATGAAATGTCTGGCACGTACAGACATATTGTATGATTTCACTCATTTGAATAACTGAAATAAGCAAGTTCAGAGACAGAAAATAGATTAGAGCTTATCTGGTGCAGGATAGATAGGCAACAGTGAATTGATGCACAATGGGTACAGAATTCCTTTTTAGGAGGAAAAGTTCTGGAAATGAATGGTGGTGAGCATAGTCCAACATTGTCCGTGTAACTAATCTCAGTGAATGTTATTCTTAGGAGTGTTTGAGATGGTAACATTCATGCTGTATATATGTTTCCAGAATACAAAAACTGTCTTTGTCTCTTTTGCTGCTCTTTTTTTTAAACTGTGGAAACATACATACAGCATATATGTTATACTGTCTCTTTTCTTACCCCAAGATGGGATCTAATATCAGAGAAAAGACTTGAAAAGACCTTGTTGGACATTTGCCTTGTAACGATATTAATCTATATAACTCGTTAACTCTACATAAGGCAGTTCCATTAGTGATTAGCCTAGTTCTAAGGATATTTACATAGAAGTATTGTGTGCAAGGAAAATGGTGTATCCAGGATACACTCAAATGTTTAGGGAGGAGAAAGACATAAAGGAAGAAAGAAGGAATGACAAATGTGGCAAAATATAAAAAATACTAAATCAGGATATAGGGGCAGGGTTTTGTTTTGATATTCTTTATTTTTTGCATTTGCCCTGTGTGCCAGTTTTAAAGGATCTATATACCCTAGAAAATCCATGCTTCAATCCTAACCCAATCTTGTGGAGATGGCTATTTCTTTAAGCCCTATCCAGCACTGTATACTGGGAATTTGATTAGATTATCTCCACAGAGATGTGACTCTATCCATTCCAGGTGGTCCTGATTTGTTCATTAGAATTCTTTAAAAGAGGCAGCATTTTGAGGAAAGTGGAGTACAAGGAGAGAGCTGCAGAACCACAGAAGAACCACAAGCCAGAGACATTTGGAGATGAAAAAGGAAAATGCCCCTAAGAGAACTTCATGAAACAAGAAGCCTGGAGAGAAAGCAAGCAGCATTGCCATGTTCACCATGTGCCTTTCCAGTTGAGAGAGAAACCCTGAACTTCATAGGCCTTTCTTAAGTGAATGTAACCTCTTGTGCCTTCATTTGGACATTTTTATAGACTTGCTTTAATTGGAACATTTTCGTGGCCTTAGAACTGTAAAACTGCAACTTATTAAATTCCCCTTTCTAAATGCCATTCTGTTTCTGGTATATTGTATTCTGTCAGCTAGCAAACTAGAACACCCTGCAATTTAGAAATTATTTCAGTAACGTTAAAGGAAAAAGTGAAACGAGAAGGGAATTGAAATGGCACACTACAAAATAATGGAGGATTTAGTAATAAAAAAGTACACACAGAAAACAATTAAAATGGAAGTTTTATGTCTTTCATTGTAAGTAATTTTATTCATTATGCCAAGCTCTGTTCTCATTTATCTTAATAAATTTTCATTTAAAGTAATTACTTAATTAGAACAGAGCTTGGTGCAACCATTTATTGCCTGTAAGAGAACCACTTTAGATACAAAGACCAGAGAGGTTGAAAATGAAGGAATGGAAAACAGTACTGAGATACTACATGCAAATAATACCTAGAGATTAAATAGGCACACTAGAATAATAGACAAAAAATAAAACAACCATAGTTATAAAAAACAAAGAACATTTTATATACATATGAAAGTGTCAACATATTAAGAACATGTAAATATTATAAACTTATACACAGGGAACAGCAGAGCACCAAAATATATAGAGGAAACAAAAAATGTGTCTATTTGGATGGACATATAACTCTCTATTCTGGTAGATAGTTCTATTATAATAGTTGGACAGTTCAATTTTTCATTTCACAAATGAATAGAAAAACTAGACAGTGATTGCTAAGGAAATAAAGGACTTAAACAACACTATAATCCAACTAGTTCCAGCAGAATACATTCTTCTAAAGTCCATGTGGAACATTCACAGAATAGATCATATGTTACCCCATAACTTATATAAAAAACACTGAAAACATAAGTAACTTCTTTGACTGAGTGAAATGGCATTAGAAATTGATAACAAAATGGAAAGTGGGAAGTTCCACAAATTTGTGGAAATTGAATGACATGCTCAAACAAACAAAGGGTCACAGATGAAATCATGAGGAATTTTAGAAAACACTTAGAGATATACAAATTGAATACACAACATAATTTATAGGTTACACTGAAAATCTTGCTAATAGAGAAATTTAGGCATAAACACCTGTATTTAGGGTGTTCAATGGTGCCAGAGTGGCAGAGTTCTCACCTGCCATGCTGGAGCCCTCAGTTCAATTCTTGGTGCCTGCCCATGCAAAAAACCCTGTATTTAAAAAGAATAACAATTTTAAATTAATACCAGAATTTACAACTTAAGGAAATAGTAAAAGAAGAGCAAACTAAACCCAAATTTGGTAGAAGGAAGGAAATAAAGATTAGATCACAGATAAATTAGAGAACTGAGAAACAACAGAATCAATACAACTAAAAGTTGTTCGTTGAAAAGATCAACAAATTTGAAAATCTGATAGCTAGGTAAAGAATAAAAGAGAAGAAACAATACATTAAAGTTAGCAACAAAAGTGGTGACATTTCTAACAACTTCACAGAAATAAAATGGGTTTTAAGAAAACACTACAAACATTTCTGCCCCAACAGATTAGATATCTTTGACAAGATGGCCAATTCCTAGAAACCCATCTTGTTCATTTTACAATATTTACTGTTAAAAATTCACTTATTTTAAAAAGTGCATATTTTGGAAAAGCAGGTATTTTATGTAATCATGTATTCTACTTTTTATATTATTCATAATTTCATGTTACCTTGTCTTTCTAGTTTAGTTATTATGCAACATTTTTAAAGGAATTAATAATCTCTGTGAGTCAAGGCTGTGTTGGTCAATGCAAATATACAGGCAAACAAAACAGTCAATTGTCTGCCCTGCAGTGTTTAAGTTTAGTTTACAAAGGATAATTTAAAGTTAAAAAATGTCAATATTAATTATGTACATAGTATCAAAGGACACCATTTTTGGGATGGGACAATCTTCTTGGAAAGAACAGATGTGCTTGGTGAAATTTAAAGTATTGAGCTGGGCAAAGTCCTAGAAAACTTGCCTGGCATACAAACTAGTTTAATGAGAAAATGCACAAAATTTCAGCAACAACAGACTGTTCTTTGCAGAAATTGAGAGTGGGATGGACTGCAGACAATTGGGGTAGACTGGATGACAAAGAGTGACAGAGAGAAGAATTCAGGGTCTGAGAACAATTGTAAGCCCTATGGTCCTTGTTCAAAGAACAGTGCATGCATTGACAAATTTAAAGAAAAATGACATGATGAGATATCTGTATCCAAGTGAGCCCTTTAGGTTTAGGATACACTGACATTAGGACTAAAGGGGTACATTAAGAGAAAATTTAGAATGGCACTGGTGAATTTTAAATATCCAAAGATGGATTCCTACAAACCTTAATGAAAGAAATAAGACCTGTATCATAGGATGCAATATGGAAATTGAAATCAAGTAAAATTTGATTCTCTCTTCTTGAATCCCACCTAGACTAAGGAGAGGTGACTTACTTGAGGCCTCACTTGAATCATCTTGCAGGAGATCCCACTAGTGCAATCTGGTACAAACCAAGCATTAAATAAATAACAGATGAGAATACAATGAATAAAATAGAATGCATGATGTTTGAATGCTGTAACATAGCCAGTAAGCAAGCAAACCCTTTGTAAGGCAGAAAGCCAAATAAAATATAGATCTCTGTTGGAAATGGAAAATATGACCAGATGGCAACTATTAGAGGGTGGTTGACTGGGTTGAAAGGATTGTGGGTGGAAGATGAATGGAGACCACAGTATTGATTATTGATATAATCTCAATATATGGCTTCATAAAATGATATTATAATACAAAGTGAAAGCATGTTTTTGCATATGGAAGAACTTTAAGAAATTTTAACAGGTTATAAAAGTCACATCACTGATATGTGAGGAAAGTGGATCTCTGATCATGCTTGATTGAATGCAGTGAGTAAAGCATAGCTTCAAGCTGGGTTTCTACTGGGAATATTGGGCCTAAATCTCAAAAGGGAACACTGAGCAGATGAAGGCTGTGTCATATGTGCTCTTTAAATTTGTCAAAGATGTAAAAATAAAAGAACCTCAGGAGGAGTTCCATATTGAAGTTAACTGGAAAAAATAGATATTTTTAGACAGTTTGAGAAGGGTGGAACAATGGATAAAAATTGAAGGGGTCTGTAAGTGAGTTTATAGCATTGAATCAAAGTTGATTTCTGATTTGAAGTTTTTTAGGAATATGCCTTTGTTTTGCCAATAAATACAATGGAGTATTTTTATGAAATGTTTGTTCATGATCAAATATGGTTAAATCCTAATAGCTGGAGAAACTTAGTAATGGGATCAGCAAATCTTTGTACCCACTCTTGTAATTTTTTATATTATTCGATATTATTTCAAAATAAATTACTTTAAAATCACCCATGTCCTTCTCCCAACATCCCCCAAAACCCTATTAGGCCCTTAATTGGAAATCATTCCCTTTATAAACTCTTTTTTGGGGGAATGAGCATCAATGTCACATGACTTTTGAGAACATGTTATGTGTTTTCATTTGTTCAGAATGCTGTTTGTATCTTTCAAGTATTTTATGGTTTTCTTCACATGGGACTTTTCTTGTTAAATTTATTTTATTGTTTATGTTGCTGTTGTGAATAGACTATTTCCTTCAACTTCCATTTCTAGTTGTTGCTAGTTGTTCTCCAGTATATTGCTAATTTGGAAAAAAACAATTATTATTTTTGCATGTAGCCATTTTACCCAATTGTCTATGATTAATTTTCATTTTGCTTTTAAGCTCTAGAAGTTTGTGCTTTCTATGTCTGCAAACATATTATTGGCAAAAGACAACCAACACATATTAATTATATAAAGTTTTTAGTCTTAATACATTTCTTTACCAGAAGCAATACAATATTGAATAATAATGACATTAGTAACAACAAGAAAAGTAAATGTTTACAAAATCAAATATTCTAAATGGAAGATTTCAAGATTAGTTTTTAAAAAGTCATCAGTAGTCTACTTTTATTTTTTCTCCAGAGCAGATGCCTGGGCTATTATTCCTTTCTTCATATTGAGTAGTGGACTTTCTATTATAACATACATAATTATATTTCTTTCCATAATGCCTGAGTTGCAAAACATCTCAAAAAAACAGTATAATTTATCATCCTATGTAATACAGATATGAAAATGAAAGATTCTGCAATTTTGTGAAATAAAAATAAAACATTCATTTCACTCTCATGGCACTAAAGTACTCAAATCTACCTACATGCAATTCATCCAAATTTTTGAAGCAATCAGCCTTTTAAGAGTTTGGATGTTATTACATAGTAAATGTGTCATTATTATATTAATTGCAGTATGTCATTAATTGCAGTATGTCATTGGTGTCCTGAATGGTTTGGGCTCTTTGTGGAAATAGTGAGGTGTTTGCCTTTCAGTTTCACACAAAAAATCCTTCTCCTGCTGCATATTTTGGAGACTGACTGTATTTAAACCCACGTTGAAAGCCATGGAGAAAACAATATATTATATAAATCCATTCTCTAAACCAGGGATGTGTTACTCCAGAATTTTTTTGCTCACTAGGCTTTCAGGAGGTGGATCAGATTTTTGTTACATTTCTGCACTTGGCTTTTTTTGCCTGTCTATGTGTGCTTCTCAGGATTATCTATCCCTTTCCACTTCAGTAGTCTTTTTAAATTTTTTGTATGCAGTATGGCAGGGGTCACATTTCATTCTTTTCCCATGTGAGTATCCCTTCATAGCCACCCCATTTGTTGAACTTTTTTGTCTGGTTCGGTTTCCCATTTGTTTGCTTGTTTGTTTGTTTATTTGGGAAGTGCAAGGACCAGGAATCAAACCCAGGATACCTGCATGCAGGCAAGAATTCTACCCCTGAACTACCCTCATATACATACCCACCTTTGTATTCTTTTGATAGATATTAGTGACTTTTGGTAGATAGGGAATGAGGTTGCGACTTAATCACATCAGGCATTTGCAAGGTGTAGAAATGCCACAGGCTATCAAATGTGAGGGTTTACTCTTTATGTGCCAAGCTGGGAGGGTAACAAATGTTATTAGGGAACTGATTCTTGATGAAAAGTTGATTACAAACATTTTTGAGACTTATTAGTCTAAGATGATATATTGCACCAAGAGAAATTAGTTAATAAATCTGAACAAAAATCCAAACAATATACATAGGTGGATGGTTCTTAGACATATTCCACCTTCAGTGTATATCATTAGAATACAATTTAACTAGACATAAGTATATTTTCAAATTTCAAAGTAGAGAAAGTGAAAAATTGCAAATGATTCATAACCTTTTTAAATAGTGACACTTACAAGAAATAGGCATATACAAAATGATGAGATTGTAGACTTACTGATTTTATCTTTCCAAGAAAATATACAAAATTAAACTAAGTGCAGATTCAGAGTTTAAATTTTCTACAGGAGAAATTTAATTTCAGTGAACACATCTGAATGACAAAAAACAAAAACAAACAAACAAAAAACAGCCTCTGACATGGCTCTTCAATAAACTGATAATTTAAGTGCTGCACAAATTTCATCTTAAGTAGATTTAAACAGTATGCAATACTAGGTATTGAAAATCACAATAGTGTCTTGAGTATCAAAAACTAATTTCTGTCCATGCATGAATTTTACTCAAGGCAATCATATCAACACCTGAAATCTGCATATTTGTTAAATTCACATGGCAAATAAGCAATTTAAAGTGTACAATTCAGGGACATTTAGATCATTCTCATTCTTTGCAATTATCACCTCTATCGATCTACCTTTATAAATAGTATAGTATCAGTCACACTAAAACTAAAATATTTTAGTGAGCTAAACTTAAAAGCAACTCAAGATCATTACTTAGTCAAAAGAAATTGCAAAATGTAGCAGTTAAAAACAGAAAAATTTAAAAAGTATTATTTTAAAAACTTTACTCAAAAGTTTGCTTTTATTAAAACCATGAAAGTAAAATTATTATGAATGATGGAATTTGGGGTAAATAACATTTAACATTAATATTGGGAGTTGTATTAACCATACTTGTAAACTCTTCAACATTTTTTCAACTACGTAATTTTTGCAGGGAAAATTAAACAAAAAAAGTAAATAACAAAGACATATACCATTTTCCCTTTCTCTTCGGACTCTGAGATTTGGCTCAGCTGGTCCCTCAACTACTCCACTGGAAGGTTGGTACATTTTACATATCAATTTCAGTATTTTAGAATGATTTTCCCCTCTCTGTGTATCTCTATTAGGATTGTCACTAGAAAGAGTAGATTCCATAAAATAATCCCAGTTTCTGACCTGGCAAAACCCCCGATGAGCAGACGCTTTGCTAATATACCTCTTGTTAAGAAAGTAGAGAATGAACTACATGAAAAAAGTGCATAAAATGAAGATTCTGTGCTTGCTATTTAGAAATAAACCTCAGAGAACAGCAACAAAGTCCCTTGCTTAGTCTCAGGCATGAAGAAGAAGATATTTACTCACATTGCACGTGGCCCAAGTACTCCACGAGCTATGGGCGACTCCTCCATGGGTCCCACAGGAAGAAATTGCTTGTCCTTCCTGTGGTTGGGGCGCTTAGTTGGGGAAATGAACCAGGAGGTGTTTCTGGCATGGTTTGGTCAGAAAAAGTGTTTTTGCGCTCCCTCTGCTGGCTGGTGGTCCACAGCGCAGGAAGTTTTGGTCTCTGCTTCATTGTGAAAATGTGCCTACTCCCTCAATGACTAAATAACTGAGACTTTTTTCAGACTGTTAAATGCCCAGAGACTGAGCCTGGGTGAAGGGAACTCCTCAGCACAGTCAGTAAGTTCGGAAAGAAGGACCTGAAGAAAGAGCAAGAACTCTGGAGTCCCCTCTATGACCTGAATCCTGTTCACATCGCACCTTTGCCCCCACCCCCACCTGTCTGCACAAGTCCAGGACAAAACTCCTGGTGATTCACAAAATGTATCTGTGACCTCCCATGGGGCTCTCTGCTGGCCCCACTTAGCCAGAGTCCTTCCTACCTCCATTGCACCAACTTTCTGCCCTGTCCAGTTAAGAGATAGTCACAGTTTTGTTGATGAAGTTGTTGGACATCGAGTTAGGTGACCTGTCCATTATCTCATTGACACCTGGGAGCATGGCAGGCCCAATTCCATGTTCCCAGTTCAGGGTACACAGAGTTGCATGGGTCAAAAAAGTTTAGCAGGTGGCTGCTTAAGTCATAAGGAGGGGTGACTGAAGTCCCTCCTCCACAGCTTACTCGTCGGAACCTGACTCATGTGTTAGAAAGTACACAATACTTGAAAGAGAATAAGCACTCACCTGATTGTGAAGAAAAACAATTTATTCACAATCTTGCAAGAATGGGTGCCCCCCCCAAAATGGTGATCGGTGCTCCATACAATAGAATGTCACAGATATTTATATCCTAAGCTTAGCATGCAGACCCTTCTCCTATTTCTCCACTGATCGGATATTCCAGAAGTTACAGTCTATGCAGATAGTCTAACCAAATTTCCTGCAGAAGGTTCCTGCTTTTATTACTCTTTACATTTCAATGACACTGGCCATTATTTATTTAAACTTCTCTCTACTTTTTTTGGTGCCAATTCTAGGCTTACATCAGAGGTGCTCTCCTTCCCTGCTCCCTGAGTTGTTCTGCAGCCCTTTTTTGCACCATCTTGTGGGAAAGCTAAACTTAATTTTCTTACAAATCCCCCCTTTCTTTTAGAACTTTTTTAGTTTATACATTTTATTCTTTCTTCAAATTTGATAAGAACATTTTCACACTTTTCATTATAGGGATTTTCTTTTTGAAGGAAATTGTACTGGACAGACATTTGCTTGGTTAAGGCAGCCTCAATGAGTCTCTGAACTAATCCTCAGGCACATGGGATAATGAAGCACTCAAGTGCTATGAGTACCCCAGCTAGGATGATTAAAGAAGTTAACATGGATAGTGCCATCCCTTTCCATTTCCTAGACTGGATTTTTTTTAAACAACCCATGAGGAGGTCATCTATGCCTGAATTTTTTGCCAATTCTTTACATAAGACCCTCAGACTTGTAGATCTTTGTTAAGTGTTCTATTTGGGGCTGAATTATTTGGGGATAAATGTATAACTACCCCTGGCCATAAAGCTATTGCCTTCCTTCTCAGCTCATATCATGTCTAGGGCCATATTAATTTTCCATGTCATTTGGCTAGTAACATACAACTCTTCTGATCTTCCTTCAATTGCATACTTGGTAATTAATTTGATTAATCCAATCTACATTTTTGTTGATGGTGAGCACCAAAATAAGGATGATTTAAATTCTTCAGCTACTGAATTTCTAACCTTAAACTCATTTGAGATTTCCCTTGGAGCCCCTATACTTTTTAAATTAACTCAATCCTCCTCCTTTTTAAATGTCAGGGTGAATAGGATGGCCAATTGGACCAGAGCACAGTTTCTTCTCACCTTTGGAAAAACAGGTTGGACGATGCCCTTTTCACAATACCACCAAAGGCCTGCTTATGGTGTGGTTAAACTGGAGAAATTGCTATTACTGTCCTCAGTCACATCCCATGGTTGGGTACATGAGGCCATGGTCCCAAAGTCTTGGAGCCCTTCTTCCCATCTAGAGAGACAGGCAGAGTGATTTCCATAACTGAGGCAAGAAGCCAGTATGACTTTGACTTTTCCATCCCAGATTGGAGGGAAAAGAGAGGACAATATACTTCAATTTTTGACAGGAGTAGTATTCTGAAAAAGTACCATGCACTTGGATCCTTTTGTGTTCCTCCATACCCTTTGGAAAGGGCACAACAAAAACAGTGCGTCAACCTGTTGCATACACATAACAGTTGCTTTTGTTTAGACTCTGGACTGTATATGATCCATTCCATGCAGGCACTTTTTTTTTTGCACCCTATCCTATCCCTACATTAGGGTTTGCTCCAAGTTTTTCTGTTCTATCTACCCTGACAACTTGGGGATTACCCTGTATTGGGAAACTAATTTTTAGCTGACTCCTTAGGCACTATTGAAGAGTTAATCAGAGAGGGAATTATTGGCTAGGGAAAGAACTTGCATCCTGAACCTTTCTAGTGGGTGTTTTTCAATGAGGTTTGCTCCCATCCCATATACTCTGTTAACTATTTTTGCATCTCTGATGAACCCCCTGTTAGATATTTGTTGGCTTTCTTGATGGTTATCATGAGGTTACACTGCCTTTAGGTCTGTGAAATTAATTCCATGTTCACATTTCATCCTTGAAATTGGGTAGTCCATCATACATCATTCCAGGATGGGCAATGAGAGGCTTGGCTGTACCAACTCCTTACTGGCTCTGGACACTAGTATTTGTTTTTCCCACCCAACTGACATTGATTTGTTAAGTCTCTGCAATCTATTATTTGTCAAGCATCAAATGTAAGGCCTGGAAGATAGGACCCCTTCCACCAGGATGTAAGCTACTCCTGGCAAATATTTTAGAAAGCCTCTCTTACCCCAAACTGCCTCAGCCCAGCACCTCCTTCAACCTCAATCAGCTGCTTTCTTTCAGTTATTTCTCATTATTCAGCCTCCACTCTCCAGCAAATGAATTCTTGTGTAAACTCCCCTCATTTATTATTTAGCTTCCAGCATTTATAACCCCGCATGTCTAAGGCAGTGTTGGAATTTTAAACTTTACCAATGGAAAGCTCCCAACTCCAAACTTAACTCCCTATTTCTGAAAACTAGCTGAAAAGGACTTGTCTAACCCTTGCCCCCAATTTTTAAACCTTAAAAAACCTATCCCCACCCACCATCTTGGTGCAACCATCTTTCTCTTTCTCTTGAAATGCTCTCTGGGTGGCTCTGTTTTCCCTTGAAATAAAGCCTTTGCTTAAACCCCTTTTTTCCATCTCCTTCCTGGTGACTTTGCAGAGTTTACCTTTCATCAAACTGTACAGTATGGGGCTTTAAACTTCAATTACATACATTACTAATTTGATAGGGCTTATTGCATTCCCAATTTGGAACATTATGACTAGTATAATAGTTCTCATTTTTAAATTGGGCCACAGATTCCTCACCTGTCTTCCTTGGGTAAGACTTTACTTTGGCCAGAGTCACTATTAACTATGTTAGATTAAAGAACAAAATCCAAACCCAAAATTAAAAAAAAATTAAAAACCTTTTACTCTCCCAATTATTGTCTCTTTAACATGATTTTAAAGGTTCCAAAGTTGGAGTTATTTCCCAGGAATCAGACTGTGTTGTTGGATACTCATCATCTGGCTTAGGTATTGGTCCTTTCACTTTAGTGTAGTAAGTCCAGCCTTTCTCTGCCATCCAGATGGTCATTCAGTTGTCAAAATCATTCTCAGGTCAGTTGGAGTTTTGATACATTCCACAACTTGATGAGGTACTAACTGCCAGGTTGGTGTTGATGGGCAGCAAATTCAAGAGGTGGAGTCTGAGCTGGCAAGCGAAGGTGCCCAAGGGCTGACAGAGTGGAGGACAAGGCCAATATATAATTTTTAGGGAAGAGGTCCTTTGCAAAGTCATCTACAGGCATGATCTGTCCTAACACAAAACGCTCCTCTGGCTCTGGACTTGCAGAATTCAGAAAAAGTCATCTGCTGTCAACATACAAAGGAGGGACAGCCATAAGATACATATTCCCATTTCTCCCATAAGGAGAAATTGGAAGAAACACAGGGGTTACCAGACCCAAGCAGCCTTGAAAAACCCACAGGGCAAACTCCAGTAGACTCCAAAATCTAAGAGTCATTTATCCTTAGGACTTCAGAAAGCAGCAGTCCCACCCTTTCCAAGGGCCTACACATTGACCCACCTCTCTCAGAATGCAACTTTGTGGAACACTGGGGAGACCACATGCCTCCTGGACCCACCTTCTCCAAGCATTGGGGTGGCACCCTGACCCTCCTCCACCACTGGGGTATATGCTTAACTCCATGTGGTTGCAGCCAAACTCACCCCAATCCCCAAGGGATGTGCCCAACCCTCTCTCCAAGGCCTGGGATGGCACCACTCCCCCACCATGAGGTGGAGGCCCATCCTCTGTCCTTGGGACAAAGCCACCCTCTCCAAGTGCTTGTGTGGTTCTGTTCTCCTGGCCCAAGGCCTCCCAACTTTAGTTCTGAACCTCCATTGTTTTGCCTCCAACGCCATTTTCCTTCAATGTGTCCCTTCCCTGGCCCTCCTGGTCTTGATTGGCAGTGGCTTTCTTTATATATAGATGCCTCAATACTCTTACTGCTACTCCATGCAGCAATTTGGGGTTGTGCCCATTAGCCAGTACCATGGATTTTATTAGGTTCTTTCCCCAAAAGCTACTCCCAGCTTCTGGAATGTAATGTTTATAATTTGGTTATCTTCCCAATAGATATCAGTAAGTTTGAAAATAGAGACTTTAAATCTTTTCCCTTTTACCACTGAAACTGTGAGAGGCTACTGTGAATTTTATTTCCTTTGTGATATGGGTTACAGAAGATCAAGCTGCCCTAAAAAAATGTCTGTTCTCCGTGATATGGGTCCAACTTTAGATTTATCAAAAGCTTCTGATGGGTTCTTGAGACAAGGAGGTCTTAACCTCACTAATTTTTAAAATTTATTATGGATATCCCCTGATCTTCTTTCTTTAAATTCAGGCATTTCATTTTGAGATGGCTAGGTTTCCCACTGGTGAGTCTTGTGCCCCCCTCACACCTTTATCCCCTTTGGCTCAGACTGTTTCTGCATTTCACCTCTGCCTGTTTCCTTCTTCCTTTACCTTTAATCCTTTATTGACCATGTGGTTGGCTGTACTTAATATGATTTTAACTCGTTTCTGCTTTACTTTTCCATTCTCACAACCAACTATAACCAATGGCAAGGCACAAAAAGCCATAAAGTTACATGACTTGGTTTCTGCACTTCGTGGTCAGACTGGGAACATGAAGCCAGCATTTGCACTGGCCCCTCAGCCAAGCTCCTTGTACTGGTCCCCACCAGTAGGGCCAGTGGATGCCAGTCCTGGGAGCCTGGGGGTGGGCCATGCATGGCAGAGGGTTTGGGGGCTTAGAAGAGGGAGCCAGGCAGTTGCCAAGCCTGTGCTCTCAGGGCTGACTGACCCATGTTCAATTGCTGTTCACACAGAATCCTTCTCCATTTCAGCCTTCAAAGTTCTTATTTAAACATTTGCCATTACCACCAAGGCAGCTATAGCCAGGTCTGCACCCTAGGCTTCAAGGCTTACTGCAGTGGCCTTCTTATTCATTGTGGCCTAACATCCATGGGGTTGGGGAATTCGGGTTGGTGATGTGAGGCAGCAACAACCCATCCTTCTCCTGTCCCCATCATCTCTCTGATGCACAACCCAACTACCCGTGATGGCCAGGTATGGGCCCAACACTTCAGCACCATTCATTTTTACAGCGCTGACACTGAGCAGTTTTGAACACCCCTTGCTCACCTGCTTGCCACCTCCCTTTTATACAACACCTCAAAGCAGACAAACAACAAACAAATGCCCACACCTGTTCCAAAGAAAGAACAGGTGATCCTGCATCTAAAATCAAATGTAGAAGCAAAGAAATGAGTCTGATTGGGTCATAAGGTCCACCATCATCAGTAAAGTTAAATTCAGCAAAACACCACAAATAAAATACACTCTGAGACTTTCTTAATAATTCTCCCAGTTGTTTATTCTTCTACCTATCTATTTTTTGGGCCTTTTCCTGAGTGTTTGCCCAAGACCCCTTTACATCCTTGCACCACAGGACTATCAGGATTCATCCCTGAATATTTCCTTATTTGGTCCATCAACTTTTGGAGGTAAGCAGAGGGAGTTTTGTTGAAGTTCATCCCTCAAAAATACGTAATACTCAACAAGGTTTTGATGGAAAAGATGCATCTTTAGTTTAACCAAATATCCCTTGTGTTTCTTTAATCACCCAACCTCCACATGGCTTAGCTACTTGCCTAAATAATTCAGAAAGCAGGCATTTTTCTGCCACCTCAAACAATGCCAACATTACTGCTCAGAAGCAGTTGGCAGGTCCAGTTAGAAGACACAATAACCCTCCTAGGAGTCCAATTCCTGTATTGACACTTTCATTGAGACTGAACTCCTGCAGGAAAATGTCCCCACATCAAGATAGTTTTATCCACCCATTTGCTTCACACTTGTTAGTAGCAAATCTGCAATACCTGCATTTGGCAAAGTGATTTATTGTACAGAAACCTAGACTCTGCAGCAAATGGTCATGTACAAGTTTGAAATAGTTCTATTGAACCAAAGAGACAAAACTAGAAAATTACTAGGATACAAATAACTCTGGGTATCTTCTTCAAGTCCCTTTTAAGGATTACAAATTACTGGATAGTTTAAGCTGTATTTTCTTTGAGCCACCTCAAAGGCTTTATTTAGGGTCTGAGATTTGGGTACAGCCAATTTTATCCCCTGTATAGTGAGACTGTAAAGATCTTGAACAAAGTCAACCCTCATTTGCCCTGTACTTAGGGCAGAATACATTGGGCCACACAATGCTTTCTTTTGTTCAAATGTACATTTTCTTCCCCCTGGTCTGCCAATGCTCCAACTTCTCCCTATGGACTATCCAGGGGAATGTTCCTGGGGGAGAGATTTTATAGCTCCCCCCCCTTTTACCCTGACTGGCCAACTGCCTCTACCTATTCTGAATCTTGACTGGTTTCCTTTGTTTCCACACCATCTTGCTTTGTTCAACTCCAGCCCTTTCCCTCATTGGAGAAGGGAACCATGGATGGGATCTCTGCACTTGCTTATGACCAGGCCCATCATCATTCATCCCGACCAACTCATAGTGTAAAGGTCTGTAAATAGAGGTATATAGGAGGCCTTTCCCAGAATGTTTGAGTAAAACCATTAAAGGATATGAAAACACCCAACAGTTGAGAAATCCAATCCCTCATTTCTCCTACTGAGAAAACTCTACCCAATCACTAGGTATAGGGAGACATTTTATTTTATGTTTTCCATGGAAGTAGTCAAGTCAAAGGTCTGCTATCACATTATCTTGGTAACCTGGAGTTCACGGTTAAAAGTCAGGATTGAGGGATGGGGATCAAAGCACAGGGGAATATGGATTTTACCTGTCAGCCATGTGTAGGGACTTAGCAAACTCCTGCTTCAACACTGCTATAACTACAGATTTTGATAATTAATCTTCAGGTTAAATGATCCATTCCTACTATCCCAGGTGCTTCCTATTGGAAGCTTAATTTCACACATCAACAGCAGATACATAGAGAAGTTATTTTCATTTGACTGGTCAATACTGCAATGATGAAGATGGAAAAATATGGATGAACCATACATGTCATAACTCTGATATATGAATTGTGGCACAATGTATCAAAGGGAGACTCATAAGGCAAATTGTTACCCTGGCACTTCTTCACAGAGTTTTTAAAACTCAGAATAGACCATACAAAAGTTAAAAGAGAGCACATGTACTATTCTGAACCCTTTAATTGGTTTCCACCCAAACATCCTAGTAGTCCTATGAGTCACGTTCTGTTTACCTTCCCTTTATATATGGATGGTGACAGAGATGGAGAGAGAGCTACTGACATGGTCCAGATCCAGTATCAGGATGAGACCCATACTATGGCACTTGATTACACCTTGAAGGACTACAGGGAGTTGAGGCGGATCAGATACTATGATATAAGTCATTTTAGGAAACTCATTTTTCTCAGCATAAAACAAGCTTTGCAATTCTAACTGTTCATAGTTCACTTCCTTGGGACAATGTTTCCATGTCATAATAGCAGCAAGCATAGTAAAGTTGCAAGAATGACAAAAGAGGTTTCTTTACTTATATCATGAAATCCCTCCAACCTCCATTCTAGTGAGCACCTGGCAGAGATTCCACAGTGCAAGAAAATTGTTTAAATTTCACACAAAATGGTGCAAAAAAGTGCTGCAGCCTGCAGGCAGGGAAGGAAAGTGCCCCTGATACAAACCTAAAATTGGTACCAAAAAAGTAGAATCAAGTTTAAATAAATAATGGTCAGGGTCATTGAAATGTAAAATGTAATAAAAAATGTGAATTAGTTAGACTATCCAGATAGCTGTAACTTCTGGAATATTCAATCAGCTGAAAAATAGGGGAGAGGCCTGTGTGCTAAGCTTAGGATATAAATACCTGTGGCATTCTATAGTTTAGCATGCTGAGCACCAGATTTTTGGGGGGTACCTGTTCTTGCAAGAACATGAATACATTCTTTTCTTCTCCACAATTGGGTGAGCATATATTCTCCTTCAAATACCATGCTCTTTCTGACAATTTGGGGATCCAAGGCTTAAGGAGGACCCCCTGGGAGGATGAAGGGAGCCCCACTGATTAAGCAATCACATACTCTGCCATGGGGGCCCACCTCTGGCAGCCAAAAGGACCTGAGACCAGATGCTTAAATACACCAGTGTGAGGAATAAAGGGGGAATAGCTGCTTCACAGTATCCAGGTAACTCTTTGCACAGACCAAGGTAAGAAAAATGCTATTAAATAGCAAAAGTGCTTGGGATGCTGATATGGGAAGTGGAGCATTAAAGGTGGTGAAATGTAGAGACCCCATTATTTGGAACCTGGGATACCTGAAAGGCCCTCAAAAAAATCCAGAGTGGTTGCTACAAAGCTAGGTTCTCTGAAGATCACTGAGTAAGAAATCAGGGAAGATAGGATCTAGCTATGGTTTCATATGCACAAATGTCACATTTTTAAATCAGAAAATAAAAGAAAGAAAGAAGGGCAGATTATTCCAAAGATATTTCCATTTCCCAAAATAGAAGCAACTATGTTCACCATAAGGCACAAAATGTATTGAATGTACAATATAAATATATTTTCAAGATGCCACTGCTTCTCTCAGACTTGGGCATGTTAGGAGTTAGTTAACTATGAAGTGACATATTTGCAGACTAACTCAGAGACCAGCTCTGTACACTTCCTCACGACTTGAGGTCTCAAGATGGTTCTTGAAATTTGAAATTTGTAGTTCATTTAACAGAACACTGGGTACACCTGGCTCAGAACAATTAAGTTAAAAATTGAAAAAGATTACTATATATTTTATGTATGTATTTGTATATACAAATGTGTTTATTACATGTGTAAATTAAAATAAATAAATGTATAAATATATGTGTATAAATACATGCATAAATAAGCATATATATAAGTACTTTGAAGCCAAACAGTGTGAAGAATTTGTATAACAGCAATATTTACCTCTATAAGATGAAGAATATATACAAGATCTCTTCTATTGATGTAACAGAGGGATTTGAAATATTCAGCCTCCAAGTGTAACTGAAGATAGTTGGACCACCCAAGTCGTGCCTGGAACTTTCTTTCAAGGGTCTCCTCCTGGGAATAGCTGGGAAGGCTTTTCCTGGCATTATGTTTCACAACTCAGTGATATCATCTGCATTACTTTGTGTTCAATGCCAGGTCTGTCCCTTCTTAGATGACCCATTTGGGCAACTTGCTTATCCCATCTGTCTCTCCATTTCCTCTTCATAAAGTGGATTGATTGTAATGGTGTCCAACTCAGAGAATTCATAAGAAAAGTAATATTTGAGTTGTATGTGTTTTTCAGTGGGAGAATGCTCACTGTCATGTGGGAGACTCAGGTTCAACTCCTAGCCCATGCAACCCCCCAAGAAAAAGTTTAAAAAAAAGCATTAATATTGTAAAATGCTTAGAACAGGTCATGACATTTCACTTAAATGTTAGCTTGTTACTAGGATCATTAATTCTTAAAGCAATCTTGGCAGAAGATCATAGCTCAGAACTTCACAAATAAATGAATTACCTATCACCTGTGAGCCTTTCAATCCAACCCCATTGGAAACATTCCATGCTACCAAGGGATCAGCTATTGACTTGACCAATGCTGGTCTCACT
This sequence comes from Myrmecophaga tridactyla, assembly GCA_004026745.1. Lineage (NCBI taxonomy): Eukaryota > Metazoa > Chordata > Mammalia > Pilosa > Myrmecophagidae > Myrmecophaga > Myrmecophaga tridactyla. The sequence goes on from PVIY010017788.1 coordinate 40,943, forward strand.
CACTACTATTCACATTTACATGCTGTTAGCTGTAACAGATTTTCATGATTTCTTGGTAAAGGAACTGATCACATCCTTTTACACTGCCACAATGGGAGGATATTTTGTTGAGGCTAGTTCAGCTAAGGTGTAGCCCACCTCTATCAGGATGGGTCTTTGTAGTATCTTATATATTGCCCATGGTATTCTTTAGGATTGGCAGCAATGGTTTTGGTTTTGGTTTGTCAAGTTATGAAAGGTAGCAATGTTTAACTGAAGCTTGCATAAGAGTGATCTCCAGAATAACCTCTCGATTCTAAAAAAAAAATAGCTCTCTCACCCACTAATACTTTATTAGTTACACTTCTTTCCCCCTTTTTGGTCAGTATGGAATTGTTGGTCTTACAGTACCAAGGCCAGACTCATTCCTGGGAGTCATCTTCCACACTGTCAGGGATATTTTCACCCTGGAAGTCATGTCTCACATAGGGGAGAGAGCAGAGTTGGGCTTAGAGAGAGTGAGGCAACATATGAGTAACAAAAGAGTTCCTTCAGAAGTAACTCAGTATAGTTATTGATAGGCTAAGCTTCCCTGCTACCTATATAAGGCTCACAAAAGCAAGCCTCAAGATCAAGGGCTTGGCCTATAGATTTAGGTGTCCTGAAGGTTTCAGAGGATTCCTTAACCATAAAGTTTAATAGTTCCATATTTTTTTCTCCTGTCCCTCAAGGAACTTAGACAATACTTTTTTGTTATCTCCTTAATATATTCTAGGATATATCAATACATTACATTAAGATATGCAGGATTAAAGGCCCTCATACTTATTCTGCACTCCCTGTGTTTCAGCTGTTCAAATTCATATTATTGAGTTATATTATTTGCTACAGAAATTTTTGGTTCCAGGCAAAACAAACTTTTCATCCTTTGCTCTCAAAGAGTAGGTGTGGTTCTAAAATATAGACACTGTCTTCCTTACCCCTGTATTCTGAATTACCTTAATCCTGACCAGATCAGCTTCATTCTTATTTCTAAATATCAGGTTTTAGATATATAAAACATTCTCTAAAATCCAGAAGTAATAATTAACATTCCAGACTAAATATGTCTGCTAGAAGAGCTTACAGTCCAGGCCCCCATTTCTTTATAAGCATTTTCTAAAGGAGATCATACAATAATTGTTCTTTATTTTTGTCTTATTTTGTGTCCCTAAATGACCCACAGGTCCATTCATATTATTGCAATCCTCATAACCTCATTCCTTTTCATAGCAGCATAATATTCTATCATATTTCTACACCATCATTCACCAATCTACTTCTCAGTCAGTGCATCCTTCAGTCACCTGCATTCATTGGGCATTATGTATAATACCTAAAGTACAAGTTCCATCAACAGTAAATTTTAGATAATTTCATTCTTCACAAGAAGAAGATAATCAATAAACACACTCTCATCAAACAGAATTCCTAAACCTCCTCTTAACTCTTGTCCTTTCCTCCATTATTTACTACTGCTGTTGCTGCGGCACAGTTGACATTTAACAAAGCCCACAACATTCAATAACAGTTTACCCCTGTATCCTGGACTTAACACTCCTTGTACATGAATCATACCTTTACTATAGTTCTTGAAAGAACTTATTTAATTTCTAGGGTTAATCAGTGGGTCACATGTAGTCTAAAAAACCACTTTTAATTATGTTCACTTCTTACAAGACCCAGTAGAGAACTTCCTTCCCTTCTATCTATTCCTTTACATTTGAATTTAACCTCATTAGCTAACCAATCACCCATCTCTAGCTTCTATGTATCTCTAAGTACCCAATATTCTGCATTATAAGCCTCTGGTTTTATCTTTACCATGGTCATAAAAGTGGAGTCATAAAGTAGCTATCCTTTTGTCTGGCTTATTTTACTCAGCATTTTGTCCTCAAGACTCATCCATCTTGCCATGTGCTTCAGGATGTCATTTCATCTTACTGCTGCATAATATTCCATCATATGTATATGCAACATTTTGTTAATCAACTCATCTGTTGATGGGTATTTGGATTGTTTGCACTTTTTTTGGTGATTGTGAATAATGTTGCTATGAACATTGGTGTACAGATATCTCTTTGTGTCACTGCTTTCAGCTCTTCTGGATATATACCAAGTAGTGTTTTCACTGGGTCATAGTACAACTCAAAATTTAATTTCCTAAAGAACCATGAAACTGTCTTCCATAGTATCTGTACCAATATACATTCCCATCAGCAGTGCATAAGTGCCCCAATTTCTCCACATCCTCTCAAACATTTGTAGTTTCTTGTTTGTTTTATAGCAGCCATTCTTATAGCTATGAGGTGGTATCTCACTAAAGTCTTGATCTGCATTTCCCTTATAGCTAATGAACAGGAACATCTCTTCATGTGCTTTTGAGCCATCTGTACTTACTATTCAGAAAAATGCCTATTGATATCTTTAGTCCATTTAATGTTTCAGTTGCTTGTTCTTTTGTTGAGTTGTATGATTTCTTTATGTATGCAAGATATCAAACCTTTGTCTAATTTGTGATTTCAAAATATTTTCTCCCATTAAGTTGGTTGCATCTTCATCTTTTGACAAAGTCTTTTGAAGTACAGATGCTTTTGATTTTGAGGAGTTCCCACTCATCTATTTTTAATTTTGTTGCTTGTTCTTTGAGTGCAAAGTTTGGGAAGCTATTTCCTATAACTAGTTCTTGAAGATGTTTCCCTACATGTTCTTCTAGAAGCTTTATGGTGTTAGTTCTTGTATTTAGGTGTTTGATCCACTTTTAGTTAATTTTTGTACAGGGTGTAAGCTAAGGGTCCTCTTTCATTCTTTTGCTTATTGATGTCCTGTTCTCCCTTACCCACTTATTTAAAAGACTATCTTGTCCTAGTTCAGTGGGTTTGGAGGCTTTGTCAAAACCAGTTGAGCATAGATTTAGTGGTCTATTTCTCTACTCTTGATACCATTCCATTAGTCAATACTTCTATCTTTGTGCCAGTACCATGCTGTTTTGACCACTGTAACTTTATAATAAGTTTTAAAGTCAGGAAGCGTCAATCCTCCCACTTTCCTCTTCTTTTTTTTTAGGATAGTTTCAGCTATTTGGAGTCTCTTTCTTTGCCAAATGAATTTGGTAACTAGCTTTTCCAAGTCTTCAAAGTAGGTTGTTGTAATTTTGATTGTTACTGCATTGAATCTGTAGATCAATTTGGGTAGAATTGACATTTTAATTATATTTAACCTTCTTATGCACGAGCAGGGAATGTCTTTCCATGTTTTTTTATATTCTTTGATTTCTTTTAGCAGTGTTATGTGGTTTTCTATGTTCAAATCCATTACATACCCAGTTAAGTTCATTCCTAGATACTTGATTCTTTTTGTTGCTACTTTGAATGAAATTTTTTCTTAACTGACTCCTCAGGTCATTACTTGTTTAAAGAAACGTTACTGAATTTTGCTCATTAATTCTGTATCTTTCTGCCTTGCTGAATTTGCTTGTTAGTCCAAGAAACTTTGCTGTCATTTTCTCAGGCTTTTCCAAGAATAGTATCATATGATCTGCAAATGATGAAAGTTTTATGTCTTCCCTTCCAATTTGGATGCCTTTTATTTCTTTGTCATGCTGATTGCTCTAGCTAGAACTTCTAGTAAAATGTTGGCTAATAGTGGTGATAGCAAGAATCCTTGTCTTGTTCCTGATCTTAGGAGAACTGTTTTCAATCTTTCTTCATTGAGTATGATGCTGGCTATCAGTTTTTCGTATATACCTTTCATCATATTGAAGAAGTTATATTTGATTCCTATCTTTTCAAGTGTTTTTTAATTAGAAAATGATATTGAATTTTGTCAAATACTTTTTTTAGCATCAATTGAGATGATTGTGTGATTTTTCCATCTCAATTTCTTAATATGGTGTATTAAACTAATTGATTTTCTTGCATAGAACCAACCTTGCATACCTGGTATAAATCCCACTCAGTGGTGGTGTATAATTCATTTAATGTGTTGTTGGATTCAATTTGCTACTATTTTGTTGAGAATTTTTGCATGTATGTTCATTATGGAGATTGGCCTCTAATTTTCCTTTCTTATAGCAACTTTGTCCATTACTGAAATTAAAATTATATTCTAGTGTGCTTGCTGGCAGAATGCATACCTCATCTTGGCACTTGCAGCTCATCCCAGGTCTTTGGAGATGCAGAAAGGAATCATCCTGGGGAAAGTTGTTGGAACCCAGAGGCCTGGAGAGAAGGCCAGCACAGATCACCCTGTGCCTTTTCACATAAGAAGGAATCTCAGTTGAAAGTTAGCTGCCTTTCCTCTGAAGAACTACATGTTTTTAATGAAATAAATCCCCTTATTAAAAGCCAATCCATCTCTGATATGTTGCATTCTGGCAGCTAGCAAACTAGAACAGGGTCATATTCCTTCTTCATTTCCAAAGGTCTCTGGTTGCATGGGCTCTGGCTCTCATCATTCTCTCATCATTCTGAAGCTTTCTCCAAAATGCTTCTTCTTTTAAAGGATTCCAGTAAACTAGTCAGGACTCACATGTAATGGGTGCAGTCACATCTCCCTGGAGATAATCTAATAAAGTTTCTGCCCAACAATGATGAATGGGGATTAAATGACATGGATTTTCTGGGGTGCATCACAGATTCAAACCGTAACAAATGATATTAACTTTATAAAATTAGTTAGGTAGTTTTCCTTTTTCCTCAAATTTTTGAGTTTGAGCATTTTAGGAATGTTTGATAAAATTCCCCTGTGAAGCAATCTGGCCCCGGGCTTTTCTTTGTAGGAAGATTTATGATGACTGATTGAATCCCTTTGCTTGTGATTGGTTGGTTGAGATCTTATATTTCTTCCTGAGTCAGTGTAGCTTGTTTCTGAGTTTCCAAGAATTCATCCATGTCATCTAAGTTGTCTAGCTTGATGGCGTATAGTTGCTCATAGTATCCTCTTATGATTGCCTTCATTTCTTCAGGGTATGTCATAACACATCCCTTCTCATTTCAGCTTTTGTTTATTTGCATCTTCTCTCCTTTTGTCAGTCCTGTTAGTGACCTATCATTTTTATTGATTTTCTCAAGGAACAATATTTGGTTTTGTCTATTCTTTCTATTGTTCTTTGTTCTCCCATTCATTTAACTGTGATTTATCATTGTTATTTCTCTCCTTTTATTTGTTTTGGGGCTAGTTTGCTGTTCTTTTGCAAATACCTTCAGGTAAGCAGTTAGGCCCTCAATTTTTGCTATTTCATGGTTTTTAATATAGGCAGTTAGGGCAATAAATTTCCCTCTCAGCACAGCCTTTGCTGCATCCCATAAATTCTGATATGTTGCATCTCATTTTCATTCATCTCCAGATAGCTACTGATTTCTCTAGCAATTTCTTCTTTAGCACACTGATTGTTTAATTGTGAGTTATATAATGTCCATTTATTTGTAAAAGTTCTCATTCTTGGTGGTTACTGATATCCAGCTTCATTCCATGGTGATCAGAGAAAGCACTTTGAATAATTTCAATGTTTTCAAACTTATAAAAGCCTGTTTTGTCCCTCAGCATATTATCTATCCTGGAGAATGTTCCATGAGCACTAGAGAATAATATATATCTTGGTGTTGTGGATGCATAATGATCTATATATACATATATATCTCTTAGGCCTAATTTATTTATCAAATTTTTTAATTTCTCTATTTCCTTGTTGATCTTCTTTCTGTTTGTTCTATCTATAGAGGAGAGTGGTATGTGGAAGTTTACTATTATTGTTGAAACATATAGCAAGCTCTTCAGTTTTGCTAATGTCAATCTCATTTACTTTGGAGCTCCTTGATTGGAAGCATACAAATTTATTTCTTCTTGGTGAATTGTCCCTTTTATCAATATATATGGTCCTTCTTTGTCTCTTAAAATGTCTTTACATTTAATGTCTATTTTGTCTAATGTTAGTATAGTTATTCCTGCTTTCTTTGGGTTACAACTTGTGGAACATGTTTTCAGATCCTTTCACTTTCAATATGTTTACCCTTGTGTGTAAGATGAGTCTCTTGTTAGCAGCATATAGCTGGATTATGCTTCTTAATACATTCTGCCAATCTGTATCTTTTAATTGGTATGTTTAGTACATTTTATTACTGAAAATGTTTTTTGTGAATCTACCATGTCATCTTTTGGACTTTATATGTTAAATCTATATATTCTTTCTCAGTGCTGGGGCCAAGATGGTGGCTTAGTGAGGTGTGGGATTTAGTTTGTCCTCCAGAACAGCTACTAAATAGCCAGGAACAGTACAGAACAACTGCTGGGGCCATGTCAGTGTCTGGACACACAGTGTACTCCAGTCTGGACCACGTGGACTGACTATGAGACCCCAGAATGGTGAGTTCCCCAAGCCATGGCAGCAGGTGCCCCTCCCCCATGGGCTGCTTCACAGAGAGGAAAGGAAAGGGACTTTACCAGAAGCAAGGACTGAGCACAACTAAGCTTCAATTGTGGAATTAATTCACAAATTCTGACAACTAAAAATAGGCCCCCAGCTCAGCTGAACCTGGTCAAAGTGGAGGGTGATGATTTTTGCCCCAGTGCTGAGTGGGCAGGGCTGATGGAAAAAGAAAAAAAAAGAGAAGAAACAGGTATTTTGGATCAGATAGCACATAATACTTGAGGGGGTCTGGGCTCTGAAGGAAAGAAGGGGGCAAATAGGATGTGAATGTATATAAAGCAACATAACATACCTACTTATGCTCTTGATTAGCAAACCTGAGGAATGGGGGTCCTGCTCTGAGAAGGATCTTACTCATTCTTTTTTTGTGGCTGTGTTTCTACAAAGTTTGACTGTCTTTGGATATAGCAGCAGGGCTTCTCAGGCTGCAACTGCCCCAGGCATAGGCAGAAACAAACTTGTTTGAGAGCTTGTCTGGTGCCTGTGCCTTCACCAGGGGAGAGGCAGGGCCCAGCTTAGATGTATTCCCTACATCAAGGAATTCAGACGCCAGGGTTTGGAAATTTGAAGCAATTAAAATTAGCCTACAACCTCTCCTCTGTCTCCACCATGCCTCCAGCAGGGAGAGTCTGCCAAAGTTAAAGGTACCACATCACCTTATGCTGGTGGGACCCACAGGCAAACAAATGCCACAGATTGGGCAGGATAGGTAAAACAGAGTCGAGAGACTTCACAGAAAAGTCTCTCAACCTGCTGGGTTTCACCCTCAGGGAAAACTGATGCAGATGACTCTTGCCTCCTGACAGGAGGCCACTTTGTTCTGGGAAAATCTGGCTGGGGTCTATAATACCTAAGTAGATCCTCCTAAGGGGGAGAAGGCATCATACAAGAAGGGCAAGAAACAAGAAAACAAGATCTGAAAAATTCTGCTCTGTTAGACAAAACCTAAGCTAGTGGTCCAGAATAAGCTGAACTGAAAGGCAAAAAACAGATAGACAACAAAGTCATTGAGCAAGAAAATCCTAGGTAAAAGAAGGGAATACAATCTCCAGAATAAACTAATTAAGGTAATTAAATGCCTAGATGCCAACAAAAATAACGAATCACACTAGGAAAATTGAAGACATGACCCAGTCAAAGGAACAAATCAACAACTTAAATAAGATACAAGAGTTGAAACAATTAATTCAGATTGTTTTAGCAGACATGAAAAACCTCATCAAAAATAAAATCAATGAATTGAGAGAGGATATAAAGAAAGCAAGGAATGAATAAAAAGAAGAAACTGAAAGTCTGAAAACACAAATCACAGAACTCACAGGAATGAAAGGCACAGTAGAAGAGATGAAAAAACAATTGAAATCTACAATGTCAGATTTCAAGAGGCAGAAGATAGGATTAGTGAA